>JAZHYW010011413.1:0-133056 GCA_037355805.1 Ixodes ricinus | reverse complement strand
GGAGGAACGAGTATTGAAAAAAAAAACACCCCATAAAAAAACAATAGTTGTGTATTTGGTCGTCAAAGTAACGAGAAAAATGACTCGTTACTTTTGAGGTAAAGCAACGGGTTCCTTTTGAGAATTGATGACGAGTAGCGTCATTTAGTTGCTTATTGAGCGAGTAACGAGGAAAGGTAGTTTGTTACTATTTTGGCGTAACGTGTAAACGTGTAGACAGCACACGTCTCCAGACACTTTTATATTGCTAGCACCCACAGACATCCTGAGTGGTCGTTTTGAAATATTGAAAGAACCGCATGAATCGGTTCTCTCCCGCGTCGTAGCTGAGCTTTACTACAGAGATGGTCGAAGGTGCTGGACATTTTTATAAACATTTCGTACAATTTCTTAATAAACCTATAAACCAATAAGCGCAACGTGCAAGGAGAGTAGCTTCGGCCTCAGCCCTTTTGACAGTGAAAGTAAAATCGGTGAATTCGAAATATCCTTGCAAAGATGGCTGCCGTGGAGGTGGAGCCTATAGCTCGCGCCCGCCCAAATGCCTCATTCAGTCTGAGAAATTCCGGCTCGTAGGCTGTCCCAGTATGCGCTTTGAAAGAACAAAGTAATTAATCTTCTATAGTGATTTTAAACTAGTCAGAGCCCGAGGGTGTTGTTTCGCTCCAGTGGCGGAGCAGTTTAAACGGGCAAAAATGGCGTCTTCCCCCTTTTATAGCGAACCTGCCCGACCGGTGGAGTGCGGTTCCGCTTACCCGCTTCACCGGCCAATTTGATTAGGACCAATGATCAACGTTCTGCGTCGTGCACCGCGACGCAACTGCGTACGTGCGTGCATTTGCGTGCGAATGTCTTTCCGCAAACCCAGGCAAATAAACTGTCTCTATAGACAGCGGGGTTAGTGGAAGCGGCCGCCGCTGAGCGTGCCGCGAGGCACAGCGCATTCGAGCCTTCAGGTATACGCAGGCCGCTCTTCCGCATTCTCGAGGTTTTCCCGTATACGCGGCTTCGAATTCGGACGCCAAGTCGGGGGCGCCTTCGGTTTTCGCGTACTTTGAGAGCCGGGAGGCGGCCGGGCGCCGTCCGCAGTCCCGCGTACGCCGTTGGCAACACACACACGCCAGTGTGTGCGCGAGGCGCTGTAATTAATTGACCGGATGAAAGAGCGCGCCGGTAAACTCGAGTAACTCTTTGTATCTGCGCCGTGCGCGCGCGTTCGAGTCAAAAGTTATTCGACTAATTAATTAATTCCTCCCTCTCGCTCACTACGACTGATGGGCGGCCACCGGTGGGCCTTCGACGGGTATACGCACGCCGGGGAGGAACCGGGAGGAAAATGAGAACCTGAGAGAGAGAAAGGGGGGGGGGGGGCAAACAAATATGAAAACTCGCTATTTAATTGATAACGTTGGTGTTGGCTTGCGGTAGCTGTAGAGGCGTCTGTGAAGTTCTTTCGGTGAGCGTTTGCTTAGATTTTACACCGAAGCGCTGTTTAGAAACGGCCCGCGTTTGCCCACACCAAGTTTGGTCTCTGCGCGTGCGCGGAAACCAGATTCGCGTCAAGGGAAGCGTTTGCGCATGCGCAGTGCAGACAGCAGCGCCACCACAAGGGCGTGGCGTCAGAGAGTTGAATAGGCAATGGCGTTTTCGTGGTTTATCAGAGGTAACGTTTTTCTAATTATTATTTTAAAGGAACTGTAGTTTGTTTGGGAAAGGTTCGTTAAATATATATATAAAAATATACCATCTAGTTTTCCGCAGAGCGCTTAAAAAACACTCACTGCAATAGACTCATTTTAAAACCCCATGAGGCAAAAATGGCGGTCGTTATTTCGTGGTGTGATAGTTAGGAATTTGCAGAGGAAAGCAAATCGCCGAAGGAATGTGATCATACTTTTGGTTCTTAATTTCTAGGCTAGGTGGCGCAAGCTACCGCCCGATATAAAGAGTACCGCCATTAGTATCCGTCCATCCATCCATCCGTGGTCACGAAGCGTTTGATTGGGTCCGAGCTCAGGCCGAATGCTAACGTAGTGCTTGATGACAAAAACCGCTCAAATGGCGAAGACAAAGTGAAGTAACAAACACGAGAGTATGCTGTACTATACTCTGTTTCACCTTGGGTTGTACCGCAGGAAAGGCTACAAGCGCGAGCTCCTTCCTCTAGGGAACATCTCGGCGGCACAAGCTCTCGTGCACCAAGGACAGCTGCCAACGCTATGAGCTCGCGCTTCTAGCCTTCGCTGCAGTACAACATAAGGTGAAACGGAGTATAGAACTGGATGATCGGTGGCCGAGTGGGTTAGAGCACACCAGGGGCCCTAATCGGGACACTTGGCGAGAAACTCGGCGATGAAATCTGGCGGCCGTGATTGGCCAATGCCGTCCTTGACCTTGGCGCCGGCCAATCAAAGCCGCCGGATTTCTGGCCGACCTTGTTCGCGAAGTGTCCAGATTAGGGCCCCAGTTCGGACCACGTGGAGTGAAAGTTCGCGCTGCAGAACCCAGGGATCCTGGGTTCTAGTGCCACTAAATAAGCTACGCTTTAGAGTAGCGAGACTTGCCCATATTGTGTCTTAACGTCATGGTTGCCATTTATCTGAAGCTTTATCTGAAATCACAGGAAACGTTTTTCCGCGTTGCACAAAAGTTTAAACAATTCGCGACAGAGCAAAGCAATAATACATAACCTTCGTAACACCGAATTTAATGCTGAGGAAGTCGCACTTTTGAATCACGACGATCGGCAGTTGCGTCTCCTCTACATACAAACCGAAAATGGCGGCACCCACAACAATGTCCGGGAACACAGTGCCGATACTCTAAGCGCAGCTAATTTAATGCTTCTACTGGGTTCAATCCCCACCCCTGCCCGTTTCGATCTGGATGAGCATCGTATCGGCGTGTGGTTGTGTATCACTGCTGCGCGGTGCACGTTAAAGACCCCAGGTTAGCGGCTCCTACCGCACTGGCTAAATCGCTCATCTTCAGCTGAGACATCAGACGTTCACTGAGGCGGACTCAACTTCCGGATGTACAAACATACACACAACCGCAGCACTCCTCTATACTGACAAAGTCTGGCAGATCGTGACGTGACGCGGCCGCTGAGAGTGAAAGGTAGAGCGGCGGACAAGATGCTACGAGAGTCAGTGTAACGGGCGCCCCGCTGCGGCGGGACGCCGAAACACACTTTTCCCGAGCGATGGAATGTCCGTTCGTGCTCCTCGCGTTCCTCGGGCTACCGCTTCTTTTCTCGTCGGCTTTGAAAATCATGTTTCGTGTCTTCGCCGCTGCAAGAGCTGTGCGCTGAATACCAGGCTCCCCGAGAAATGCTCTGTGCTACCAGATTATCGCGCTCCAAATCTGTGACCGGGCACTCTACAGTAGCCACTAGATTGCGCGAACTTTTGAAAAAAGGCCTATTAACGGAGGAGTGAATCAGGAGGCCGAAAATATGTTCAGCCTTAGGCATGATTTTTGTGATGTGATCAAGGTGCAACGTCATTTTCAGTGTTCTACTGGTCATTGGGCACGAAATGCTCAGTGTTCTTACGCGGCACATCTTGCAAGTAACCAGCTATATATCTTATTATTATTATTATTACAGCCGTGCTCCGGCTAAGTTCGCTTTCAATCAACATTTATCACTCTACATTTCTTTAAACGTTCTAATACATTCGGTATGGACCACTTAACCCGAGTGCGTCAAACCTTGGTGATAACAATGCCGTGCTGCTGGAGTTTCTGCGTCGCCCGGTAGGAGGCTAGCTTGGGGTTGGACATGGGTACTGCAGTCGGCATTCGGCCACTCTTCTATCTTATTCATTGAACGCCATAGGTCCCAGTCGAGGGCTCCTGCTCGTGGTCCATCTGCATCCTGCGGTGACCTCTCGATCGGTGACGCAGAAACTCCAGCACGCCTTTTCTTTATCGTTTGACACACGTATACTCGGGTTAAGTCGCTCATACTCTATGTATTCGTGCGTTAAAAAAAAATAAAGAATGTAGAGCTATAGTGCTCAAGAAACCTTGCGTGTCTCTGTCTATTTTTTTCTTCGATATTGTGCAGTCTTTTTTTGATCTCTCTTTTTTGACGTGTCTCATTCTTATGGTGTATTTGTTCGATCGTTTCGTACTCACGGCGATATTATAAGCAAAGAAGACGGACACAAAGTCGGAATCCCAAGGCGAACTGCACGTGGACAGGAACCCACGGCGATAGACTCACGTAAATTGTGGGCAACCGTTGTCCCTTCCCTCGTTTTCCCAGAGGGCGCGAGAGACGGACACAAGTCGGAATCCCGATGCGAACTGCACGGTGGACGGAAACCAAAGGCGATGGAGCCCACGTAAATTGTGGGCAACCGCTGTCCCTTCCTCTCGCTCTCTCCAGAGGGCTGCGAAGACGGACACTAAGCTTCGGAATCCCGATGCGAACCGCACGTGGACAGGAACCGCTAAAGGCGATAGACTCACGTAACATTGTGGGCAACCGTTGTCCCTTCCCTCGCTGTTCCTAGAGGGGCGCGAGGACGGACACAAGTCGGAATCCCGACGCGGAATCCGCACGTGGACAGGAACCAAAGGCGATAGACTCACGTAAATTGTGGGCAACCGCTGTCCCTTCCCTCGTTTTCCCTAGAGGGCGCGAAGACGGACACAAGTCGGAATCCATACCCGAATCACGCGCGTGGACGGGAACCAAAGGCGGTAGGACTCACGTAGTCCGTAGGCAACCGAGGTCCACTTCCCCGTTTTCCTAGAGGGCGCGAAGACGGACACAAGTCAGGAATCCCGGATGCGAACTGCGCGTGGACGGGAACCAAAGGCGATGGGCTCACGTAGGTGTGGGCAACCGTTGTCCCTTCCCTCGTTTTCCTAGAGGGCGCGAAGACGGGACACAAGCCTGGAATCCCGATGCGAGCTGCACGTGGACAGGAACGCCAAAGGCGATAGTACCACTGATCTCCACTAGAGGGGGCTGGATGGCGCATTGAGCAAACAGGTATGAAGCCACCGGAAGTGAGCGGCTTGTCCCGGAAGTGAGCGCTTGGCAGGCTTTGTAACCCTTCCGAGTGCTGGTTCGAAAAGCGTCGAGGGCGCTGGATTTTCGCTTGTTCCCTCAAGAGAGCCTGCTTGTTGCGCAGTAAGAGCGCATGCAGACCCGAGAAGTATCATGGAAGCCATTCAATGTAAACATTTTGAGATTCTAGTTGATCAAGTTGTGAATATGTCCCAAGTTCAAATGCCTCATTCTCGGGATTTAATCCAGAACGGGAGTATTAAAACCCAATCAAAGACACAAAAAAGCATGGTCCAAAATATCGACTGAATGCACTAGGAAGCCCAGCGCACGCCCGACTTCCGGGACAAGCATCGAACTTCCGGTGGCTTCACTTGCGCCAGGGCTCGGAGAGCAGCTAAGCGCCATCCAGCCCCTAGGTAGAGATCAGTGCGATAGACTCCTGCGTAAATTGTGGGTGGCAAATTCCGCTGTCCTCTCGTTTTCCTAGAGGGCGCGAAGACGGACACAAGTCGGAATCCCGATGCGAACTGCACGTGGGACAGGAACCAAAGGCGATAGACTCACGTAAATTGGCATGTAGGCTAACCCGTTGTCCCTTCCCTCGTTTCTCCTAGGGGGCGCAGAAGACGGACACAAGTCGGAATCCCGATGCGAACTGCACGTCGACAGGAACCAAAGGCGATAGACTCACGCAGAGGTGTGGGCAAATCCAGCGGTCCCTTCCCTCGTTTTCCTAGAGGGCGCAGAAAGACGGACACAAGCTTCGGAATCCCGATGCGAACTGCACGTGGACAGGAAACCAAAGGCGATAGACTCACGTAAATTGCGGGCCGCCGGTGTCCCTTCCCTCGTTTTCCTAGAGGGGCGCGAGGAGCAGACCCAAGTCGGAATCCCGATGCGAACTGCACGTGGACAGGAACCAGTTAGGCGGTAGACTCATCGTGGAATTGGTGGGCAACCGTTGTCCCGCTTCCCCGTTTTCCCAGAGGGCGCGAAGACGGACGTCAAGCCGAATCCGATGCGAACTGCACGTGGACAGGAACCAAAGGCGATAGACTCACGTAAATTGTGGGCAACCGTTGTCCTTCCCTCGTTTTCCCAGAGGGCGCGAAGACGGACACAAGTCGGAATCCTGATGCGAACTGCACGTGGACAGGAACCAAAGGCGATAGACTCACGTAAATTCGTGGGCAACCTCGTCCCTTCCCTCGTTTTCCCAGAGGGCGCGAAGACGGACACAAGTCGGAACTCCGGATGCGAACTGCACGTGGACCGGAACCAAAGGCGATAGGACTCACGTAAGTCGTGGCAACCGCTGTCCCTTCCCTCGTTTTCCTAGAGGGTGCTGAAGACGGACACAAGTCGGAATCCCGACGTGCGAACCGCGTGGACAGGAACCAAAGGCGATAGACTCACGTAAATTGTGGGCAAACCGTTGTCCCTTCCCCTCGTTTTCCAGAGGGCGCGAAGACGGACGCAAGTCGGAATCCCGATGCGAACTGCACGTGGACAGGGAACCAAAGGCGATAGACTCACGTAAATTGTGTGGGCAACCGTTGTCCCCTTCCCTCGTTTTTCCTAGAGGGCGCGAAGACGGACACAAGTCGGGAATCCCGACGCGAACCGCACGTGGACAGGAACCAAAGGCGATAGACTCCAACGTAAATTGTGGGCAACCCGTTGTCCCTTCCCTCGTTTTCCCAGAGTGCGAAGACGACACAAGTCAGCCTGATGCGTCCTAATGTGGACAGGAACCAAAGGCGATAGACTCACGTACCAGGGGCAACCGTCCCTTCCCCGTTTTCCCTAGGGAGCGGAAGACGGACACAAGTCAATCCGATGCGAACTGCACGTGACTATAAACCAAAGGCGATAGGACTCACGTAAATTGTGGGCAACCGTTGTCCCTTCCCTCGCTCTTCCCAGAGGGCGCGAAGACGATCGACACAAGTCGGAACTCGATGCGAACTGCGACGGACAGGAACCAGCGCGATAGACTCACGTAAATTGTAGGCAACCGTTGTCCCTTCCCTCGTCGGCCTAGAGGGCGCGAAGACGGGACACAAGTCGGAATCCCGATGCGAACTGCACGTGGACAGGAGACCGGTAATGAACTCCGCCAAGTGTGACATAGATTTGTCCTTCCTCGTTTTCCTAGAGAACGAAGACGGGCCTAAGTCGGAATCCCATTCCCAGGCTGCACGTGGACGAGGGTAAAGGCGATAGACTCACGTAAATTGTGGGCAACCGTTGTCCCTTCCCTCGTTTTCCTAGGGAGCGCGAAGACGGACACAAGTCGGAATCCCGATGCGAACTGCACGTGGACAGGAACCAACGGCGATAGACTCACGTAAATTGTGGGCAACCGTTGTCCCTTTCCTCGTTTTCCTAGAGAGCGCGTCGAGGCAAAGCCAGCCGCCACATCTCTTCCTCCGTCCCGGTTTGTCGGTCCATTGTCCCTCGAGCTTACGGCGTCCCGGTGGCCCGCCGGCCGTCGAGTTCCAAGACGCGCTCGAGCGGACCATTCAACGAGCCGGAATTCCCTTCAGTCAGCCGGCCGTCCAGTAATTTATGAACTGAACCGTTCATTAGGCTCGATCTCGCGAAAGGAAGAAGGAAGTGAATACGAGAGACTGCTCCAAATTCGTAAACTGCATAAAACAAAATTTCCGACATTA
The DNA here is from genome assembly GCA_037355805.1 of Ixodes ricinus. Lineage (NCBI taxonomy): Eukaryota > Metazoa > Arthropoda > Arachnida > Ixodida > Ixodidae > Ixodes > Ixodes ricinus. The sequence goes on along the minus strand of JAZHYW010011413.1, from coordinate 125,349 downwards.
TTTAACTTTTTGTTTTCCCCTCTTTATTTCGGCTGATTTTAGCTTAGGTTAACGTCGATGCAGGCCGCGTACATATTGGGAGTTGGTTCATAATTTGTGTACCCCCAGAGCTGTATCTTTATTATAGTTTTAAAAATGGCCCTCGCAAATATGAAAAATAACGTCCGTCAACACGGCGATGGTATTCAATTTCAGTGTCACGTACCCTGTATATCTTTCTTCCAAAATCACGGGCCATACCGCTTACGCAATTTCCGGTCTCGATCCTCCCGATCGTTCGAGAGTCGAACACGTGACATCTTCTTTTATTGGATCTTCATTCGCGTGCCTCTCATAAGCGCCTCTTAGATCTCAAGCTGCGATGTACTACATCTCATACCTGACCTGTCGGAAAGAGCGAGGGGCACAGCTTGGATGCCGAATGCCGCGACAGCATTCGACTGAAACCCCTGTTCACGTTAGTGAGGCCCCGTGCCGGATCTCAGCCCCACGCTGGCCCCTAGCGTAACCTTAAAAATATAGCACTACGACTCTGTTATCAGGCGGCGTTCCTCTAATAGTTTGCATTTCAAAAATTAGATGGCAGCACAAAAAAACTTTATAGTGCTTCGAATTTATTAATTTTGCGTATTTGTTTCAGATAAGCCCCGCAGCGCCGGATGTATCTTTGCGGGGGGGAGGGGGGGGTCGAAGTCGAACTACCCAAACAATTCTATCTGTACCGATAGGCACTAAATACGAGAGAAACTTAAGTACGCAAAGAAATAAACTTGTAGTGACTAGACTAAAGAGAGAAGAATGTGGTCACAAGGCACGCGAGCTGCCCAATTGATGGGTCTAGTGATCCACACACTCATTCGAACCAACCTGAACAAGAGGAGAAAGCCACATTTGTACGCCACTTTCCAGACACGATCTAGATATCACCAGGAGTAAAAGAGAAAGGCTAGATATACATGATATGCTAAAAACAATAGCGAAAGCATTGCTGCGAGCCCCGACATCGACTCACATAATTCATAAAAGTAGAGTCATGGCCTGCCCACACTGGTCGGAGCAACCAGATCGCAAAAAAAATATTGATGTAGCAAGGCAAGAAGAGAACAACAGAATACAAAGTTGCCAAGTAATCACTCTCAGGTCTGGTTTCATCGCTAAATCCGCAAAAGCATAGCATTACTCCCTAGATGTATTTCCTTAGTCAGACAGCCGGCCCAACTGTCTTACGTGAAATGGGAGAGATTGGACGAGATCTTTAACACACAACGCTATTTTTGAGTACCAGCATATTTCCTGACTATGAAAATATTGCAAGGATATCAGTGATTCACAATTGAGGTGATCAGAATGATCAAAACACTTACAGACCAACATCGGTTCCACCAAACGTCTCAAAACTCACAGAGAAAGTTATTAAAGCGCGACTCTTAAATATTTTAAAGGAAAATAATATTATAGTTAAGGTTTCGTGTTTTGGGAGTTTAATTTTTGTGCAATTCACAAAGTGTTTTTCGGAATTGATTTTTTTTCTTTTTACATTCTCAATTGTCAGAAATTTGGATCTTAAATTTACAGTGTTTCCTATATTGCCAAAATAAAAGTAAATGATATCCCGGAGTATACGTTTTCTAGCTTTACAAGAGCGCGCTTGTATCTAATTATTTTCAAGTTGGATTTGGCGTTGGTGCCCTTGCCATTGGCAGTACTAATCTGTCTCACGACAAAACTTGCAAGTAAGTGTTGTTTCGATACACGTCAATACCTTAAAGCTAAAGTTGTGCGATCATTCGAAACGTTCGAATATCGAAGCTAAAAATGCCATATTTGATTCGAAATTTATGTGGAATAAAGCTATTCGGCAACTTTGAATATCTTCAGAGTATGTCTAACTTCGAAATGCTGCAAAATACACCTTAATTCGAAAAAAAAAAAGACGAAAAGAGTAGGCGTGCGACACCCGTCATCTTTCGTATTTTCCTCCAGTCTTTAACTGTCGGATGTAAAGGCTCTTTCACGCGCTTCCAACGGTTGGGTTCGCATGCAACCGAAACGACCGTAACGATCCAAACACCGCAACAACCGTGACTCGTGGATTGCTTCGCGAAGCTACCCCTTGCAGCGCGTGGCACGCTGTGTACGGCAAACACTTGTCCAGGTGACCTTGTTCGGTACGGTCATTTCGGTAGATGTGTAAACCAGCCTTAAGGCTCATTCACGGTGCCCCATTTTCTTGCGTTAAGTTACGTTACGAAATATTACGTTGAAGTCACCGGGACCTCTGGGCTTCATATTAAGCGAGGTTACCAGATCAAGGAGAAAGCATGACACGCGACATTCGAGACACGAATGTTTCGGTGACTTATACGTAACGTAACTTAGCGTAAGAAAATGAGGCAGTGTGAACCAGCCTTTAAGTGGATACCGAACCAAACATTTCAGTGTCCATAATTAGTGGTGCACGATCTTTCCACAACCCAGCAGTCGCCGGTGTGCGAGAGCGCACGCAACGAAGTTCACGTCATAGTCCTCCATTCACGCTTAAGATGACAGTGAAATGTATGGGCTCCGGGGAAAGGAGAATAAAGACAGGCTTTTCATCTCCACAAGTGAAAGCTACGTGCTTGTTAGACCAATTAATCACCTACCTTTTACACCAGACCCCACTATGGGAGATGAGAAGCTTGTCTTTATTCTCGTTTTCCGCGGTGCCCGCACATTTCACTGTAATCGTAAATGGAGGACTATGACGTACTTTAACCACCTTTGCTGTCAGTCAAGGCGCACTGCTTTCTCGCGGTGATTTTCAGTCAATGCGTAGCGCAAGTTCGTCTGCTTTCTGCACAGGGGCTGCGATGGTGTCAGAACGCCGAGCTCTTATTGGCTCAAGACACCTAGCATTGAGGTCTACTCACTAATGTTTCAATCAAAGCCAATCAGAGCTCGGCGTCCGTTCTAGCGTCACCGCAACGCCCCCTCAAGAAGCAGATAACTTGCTCTCCGCACTGGATGCTTTTCAGCGTTTCAAAACTGTTAGACGTTTATTGAAATATCGCGCATGTTGGATTAACCTGAGACTGGGGTAGAGAAGAAACATCAAAAAGTAGAAGAGACAGAAAATCGACAGGACGACGTCTTATATACATAGATAAAGCATTTGCGAAACAATTTACACTACTGCGATACCACAAAAGCGGAGATGGGGCTTTACGCGTACTTGTGGCCCCGCCTTTCTTGATAAGTTGAACAAACGTATAAATATTAGGATTACCTTTCCCGGTGACATTGTTAATGGTTCATATCATAAGCATCGCAACCATGGGCCGTCTGAAGAATTGAAGTCTTAACCTAACTTTTGTTTTCTCATGTTGCGAAATGTATTTACCGGTACCAGGCCTCCTAAGAGTGATTCGTCCGCGCGCATGTGTTCTGGTGACAATATCCTAACAACTTCTTCTGCTCTGAGTTTGTCCTGCAGAATGACCTTGCTTGAGAGTCAGAAGTAGTCTGTGGAGTTCTGTGACCCAGCAGGCACGTAGCCGGGATTTTTGTTTCGGGGGGGGGGGGGGGGGGGGCCGCCGCCGCCCATGAAAAATTGCTGTATGAGGGGGAGGGGAAAAAGAAAACCCCAGCAAAATGGAAAATTTTTTTTTGAGGGGGGGGGCGGATTTGGGTTTTATGGGCCTCCCCTGGTTACGTGCCTGGACCCCAGATACCAAACAGTGAATGGAGATACATTTTGGCGTATACGGAGTGCAAGTTCGTCTGCGTCTAGCACCAGGGTTGCGATGATGTCCGAATGAAGAGCTGTTATTGGCTGATTAAAAAAATATAGAAAGTCGACCTCGAGGCACCTAGCATTGGGGTCTACCCACTATCCTTTCAATCAAAGCAAATTAGAGCTCGGCGTCTTTGTCACGGCAACTCCTGCGCAAGATGCAGGCGACTTGCTCTCCGTATAGGCTTGACCGGAGACTTTCATGTGACAACGAGACTAGAGTGTAAAAGCCTGGCGATTTGATAAGGGGGTCAATATCGGTGGTTTCTGAGAGCAGAAGAGTTTTTTTAGGAGCGGGGAAGATAAGGCGGGGACCTTGCAAAGGTCGTCCAAGTTATGACGAGGCTTAAAAAAATAATCTCAACCGCGGAAATGCAATGTGCATCGGGACACATAACACGTGAAACGTCATGTTGAGTGTCTCCACGCTGATCACATTTTCGTTGGAAGACGTTCTGTAGGATTCATCTTTCTGCGAGTTACCTCTGTGAATCGCACTGATTGGTTTTCCGTATGCTCCTGGGACAGAAAGCATGTGCCAGAGGCGGATTTAGGGGGGGGGGTCAGCCCCCCCCCCCCAAGGTCAACTTAAAAAAAATAAAATCATTGATATACACCAGCCAAAAGTTTAGTTTTTGGTGACATAGCAAATATTGGGTCAACAAAATAGGTCTGGGCAACGTTTCGACCGTAACTTCGTATCTCAGCAGACTCCTCCCCCCCCCCCTTCCCGTCAGCCTACCGCCTACCGCCCCCGGCCCCAGGCCTGATCCATAAATCCGCCCCTGGTACGTGCGCGTTGTTAAGAGCACAAAGCAAAGGCAACAAGTGGCAGCGGTGCGAGTGACATCGACCATACCCACCGTTTCCTAAATTGCCTTTTTGTTATGTCGTCGCAGACACGTTGAGAAACGCAAGGTGCCCCGGCCTTCGCGCTCTGTCTCGGCAATCGATAATGGTGTTGCAGCAACAATCTCGAAGGCACAAAAGAAGCAGTCGTGTGGTCGAAGTGCGGGTCAAAGTCTTCTCGTCCAGCTTATTGAGGCTTGCCAGCAATCTTGCGCATGTTTCCGGTGCTCACAAAAGACCACGGGAATTGGTTATAATCCGGGAGACCTCCCTTCACCTCGAAACCGAAACTGAACCCCAACTTTGTCGTCTGCTTGTTGCAGGGACGGCGCCGGCGCACCGTCGCGTCGTGCCCGCGGCCGCCTCGCGGGGGCGGCAGGGGCGCCAGCCGCGATGCGGCGCCAGCCCGACCTGCTCGACGCGGCGCTGCAGGCGTCGCGGACTAGCCTCGACCCCGGGTCGATTCCCAACGGCGCCGTGACGACGGCCCGGGCCGAGAGTAAGGCTCCCTCCCCGAGCGCCTTCGCAGCAGCCGGGCTGCCCCGGCCCAGCGTCGGCGGGCTTTCCCCCATGGCGCAGCCACCGCCTCCCGCCGAGGAGCGGCTGCTCCCCAACGGGAACGTGTGCCACTTCGCGGGATGCGGCTGCGCCGACGGCGTCTCGGGAGAGATCCGAGCCGCCCTCAAAGAGTGCGTCTCCAACATGCGGCAGCAGCAGCAGCTTCAGCAGCAGCAGCAGCAACAGCAGCAGGCCGGCGGGCCCTGCGGCTGTCCGAGCCTCCTGCGAGGCGCCTGCGAACACCAGTCCCGGCAGCAGGTCCCGCCGGCGCCGCAGCCGCTCAAGTCCCTCCTCAAGCGGCCGTCGACGGCGAGACCCCGGCGAGGCTCCCGCGTCCGGTTCTCAGACACCCTCACCGTCTTCTCCGAGGACTACCCGGAGGCCCAGTTGTACGTGATTCGGACCGCGGAGCTCACGTTCGCCGAGGTCTGTTCCATGTACGAGCCACCCCGGAGTACCGGGACTTGCCGCCCTTCGACCCTCCGGATGGCTACCGAGACGACGCCTACCTGCTACCCTTCCTCAAGGAAGCCCGCGCGGCGGCCGCGGCCGCCAGAGCCGCCGCCGCCGCGGCCAACGGCAACAACCAGTTTGCGGTGCCTCAAGGAACCGCGGCCGGAGCCCCTGCGAGCCAGCCGGCTCTCCAGGGACCCGCAGCGGGACCACAGCAGGTCAAGGTCGCCGAAAGGCCGCCCCCACCGCCGCCCCCTCCGCGACCCGCGTTCATCAACGCCAGGGGAACCGTCAGGGAGGACGCGAGGTTACCCCCGCCGCCGCCGCCCGTCAGGCTCGAAATCACGCCAGTGGAGACCAAGCCCAAAGTTGACGTCGCGGACGCCGACAGCACGCGAACGGAAGAGAACGTGGATAAGTCATCGACGACGCCGGCGGCTGAGGCGGAAGACGTCAAGACGGTGGTCGTGGTCTCTGAGGAAGAGGGCAGGAGCGAGGACGAAGACCCCGCCGTGATCGTCGAGGACGAGGACGAGGCCATCTTGCTGGAGCTCAAGAAGCAGCTGGAGTGCAACAACGGCGGAGACATCGAAGCAGACCTGGCCGAGCTGCTGCCTCCTGGGCTGGTGCTGGCCGACGTAGACAAGGACCTCGACGACGACGTCAAGGTTTGCTTCGAGAGGGACCGGAAAGAAGACCTCGGGGACTCCGCGGCGCCTCTAGTGACCGTGAGCGCGCCGTCCGTGACCACGGTGACGTCAAGTAGTCCGACGACGCCGACGACTCCCACGTCGGATGAGCGCCAGGATGACAGCGATTCGAGCGCGGACTCGCAGGACACCATCATTTTGATGACTAACGAGGAAGAGAAAAAGGTGAGTGATCCTTGCCCCAATTTATTATCTTCCATAATGGCGATTATTGTTTTAGAAGAGTCTTTGCAGCTCTGATATTGGCTGCTTTCATGCGGAAAGGAAACTTGATTAATGGTTAAGTTATCGACAGTATCGTCCATTCGGACGTTGGTCAATATCCGCGCTGGAGTGTGAAACGCTAAAGTAATTGCGATCGTCAATGAAATCGTATGCCGTGTTAGCAATATATCTGTCTAGATTTCTCCAGCCACTCATTTTAACTGTCACACTTTTACATGCCAGTATATCTAGAGTGCGACCTCTTTTAAAGGAGCCGATGAATATTCTTAGAAGTGGCTCCAGCTGGATTACACCAATAACTGAAATTATGAAAACGAAAATGTGTGCGGTGATGTATATAGCATAGTCATATCCACCATGGCGTGTTTCTGTGCCGATTCATTCAAATTACCGTGGGTGGTCTCACTAAAGGACTAGTCACATTATTTCAACCATAATAACAGAAGGAGCCTTACTTGATTGTCAATAAGCACAAATGTCACAGGAATTCTTGAAATTTAAGTTTGAAGTTTACATGTCTTCATACAAGGAGAAAGGGAGGAGAAGAAGAAAACATCAAAGCTTCTCTTCCCCCAGCAGCAGGAGAACTCGTCATGAACTCAAACTAAAAAATTTGAATGGATTAAAAAACACTGAAGCAGCAACACAATCATATACAGAATCGAATTGCGGAAGTTAGCATGATGTGATAATTACGGAGCGTATACCCTTACTAGAGACATATTTAGATGTAAGAACGATGTAATATAGTCTGCACTTTTGTCCTGCGTATTCTACTTTAAAGCCCGCGCCGCTGTTGCCTGATGGGGCTCGATCACCAATTTTGTGACAAAACGAAATCTGTCAGATGGAAAGGAAGTTAAACTACTTCCCTGTTCGAAAGTCAAGGTCACTTACGCGACGTGAGTCGGGGACTACACTCCGTACCTCTGTCGATCGATTATCAAAGTGGTTTCAGTTGGCCTCGCACACGGTGATTTAGGAACTCGTACTCCGATTGAAAACGAAAACAGACCCTTTCGGTGTTTCCTGGCGCTGCTCAATTTTTCTTCGGCCGTCTCTAGAACCACATTAAAAAGGGCACTAGGCCTTACTTTATATTGGCAGTTTATAGGCCGGATTCCGTGTTTTTAGTATATATGCCGGTATACCGCTAAAATGTGTCCGGAAATCCAGATTAGTCAAATTCCAACCCTCCCCCCCCCCCCCCAAAAAAAAAAAAAAGAAAAAAAGGAAAAAAAAACGTGTTTAGGCTGTTTTTGAATTAGAAAAACAAACTTGACGGGTTCGAAATTGTGATTTACGGCTTTGTTTTCCGTTAACCCGTAACACGTCCGTACTGAACCTTCAGCAGGTCTGCCCTTCATTGGGGAACCACGGCCCTTACCCCGTTTCCTTCTCTTATCGGGACCGGGACTTTTTTCACGCGCATGTTTCCTGGAGGTTGAGAAATCCTATGTCCTTGTTCGGTGATCTTCAGAAATAAGCCCCGTCATTTGCCTTTTTCTTTTTTTTGTCCGACGCCGACAATAGACACCGAAAAACACCGAGCCTTTTGAAAAAATAAGTCCTTAAAAGCACCGCCGGAATCGAATAAAGTAAATAAATAAAACAAACATTCACCCCGAAAATGTCAAATCCTAATTTTTAGTCAGAACGCGCTCGATACTTTTCAGCACAGAGATTTATCTGACCGAAATCGAAAGAGCCTTATCTTTCTTGGGGTGTCTGTGCTTCAAGCGCACTCTGGGAATGTCTGTGTCAAATAGGGATTAAGCATTCCCCAGGCCTCACGTATGCAGTCCATAGTACTGAGTCAAAATATTCTGGCGGGCTAGTTGGTTATACATACTAAATTACAAGTAGCGCTAAGACAAGGACAGACACAGTTGGCTGTGGTGCCTGTTGGATGTAAAAAGGAAAATAGGCTGTACAAGGCACTGATCGGCGGCCTATGAACGATCATTTATTCTTTTTTTTTTATTCTTATTTTGTTTCTCACGGTCTAGAGGTTATTTTCTAACCCTTCAAAATATTATCGTATATAGTTCAAATTCATTACCTTTGTTTAATTTTTAATAATTTCGTTTTGGTCTACTGTGCTTTAGTCTTTTTAGTCTAACAACCTTCTTAGAGCGCCCCGACTAGAAATAGAATTATTTCTTCCTTTTTCAACACCAGCCACTTCCTTCACCTTCTTTTTTATCGTTGTATATAAAACCGTCAGTTGTGAGTTAGCGCCATTCCTGTTCACTTCTTTGTCTGTCCTTGTCTTAGCGCTATTTGTAATTTAGTACATAGTACTGAGTACTTAAACGAGTCCGACGATATGGTATACCATTTATAGATGGCCCGGAACAAAGAAGTACCTTCGGTTTTGACGCCGTTATCTGGGATAGTGACAGCAGCTAGTATGTCGTGAAGCCTTATCCGTTTCCATGCGGTGATCCCTTGGTACCGAGCTAGTATGTTTGGGATGTCGTCGTGTTTTTTTCCCAAACTCGCCTCGATGGCCGGTATATATATATATATATATATATATATATATATATATATATATATATATATATATATACATACACACATACATAACTGTAAAAAAGAGGCAAATGCTTTAAGGCGTATTTTATTAGACGTCGTTCCGAGCGGGGCACCGCTGTTCATGAGGTCCTAATGCTGCAGGGAAGCTGCAAGCTCGCCATTTTAAAACTAGGAAAGGAAACAACAACTTTTTAGAACCGGCCATTGCTGGACGAAGCCCGCGGCCAGGGAAGGGGCAATGCATGCGTCCCCAAACCACTTCGTGCTAGGCGCCGCTGGAGCTCGGCAGTGTCCAGAACGAAACAAGGGAAGAAAACAAAACGAAGTGGGCACAACAGCGCTCCCCGTGTGGCCAAGAAGAGCCACCAGAGACACAGAAGCAGCGAGGACGCGAACCGAGACGCGCGAAGGTGCATGAGTTCATGTTGCGCACCAAACACCCCTCCCTCCCCGCCTTCCCCACACACCCGCACACCCACATGCAAGCGGGCGTCCCCCCCCCCCCCCCCCCATCTTTATTTTCCCCACCGCCCGCCTCCTCGTCTCGCACCCGAGAGCCAAGGCATTACTCGAGGTCGTAATGATGTCCAGTGCGAGGAGATCTCTAAGCGGGGGACTCCGTCTGTTCGTTTTTCCCGTCAATGCGGAGGTTCCGAGGAGGTTGACTGTTCAGTATGCAAGCAACTAAGCACACCGGCGCTCTCGGTAATGCCCGCTCGAAGCGTCTTAAACTTTTTAATTGGGTATGATTATCTTTCCTCCCTCTGGAGTGCTGTACTGAATCCAGATTGAAGTATGGTTGCAAATATTTTGTTTATGTAGTGTTTATCGAGACGCATATGTTTGGAGAACGGGAGTTTGGGGATTGTGCTGAGGTGGGACTTGTGATTTTTATATCTTACACGGAAGGGGAGATCAGTCTTTCCAATATACTGTATGTTGCATACCCGGCAGTGCAGCAGATAGACAACATTGACTGTATTACAATTATAATTTCCGTTTATCCTAAAGGTGAAGTCCGAATTTGTACTTTTTGCCTCCCTGGATTCCGTCATGTGGCTGGACACTCTGCAGCGCGACCCATGACATGGTCGAGATCCGAGGAACTCTTTATGTGTGGTTTGGGATCGTACTAGTATGTTTATAAGGCTTTTTCCTCGACAATATACGACGCATGGAGCCTAGGGAAAGACAGATTGAAGGCGCTGGTTTTAGAAGAGAATATCAGAACTTTCGCGTAGGATGTCGTTGATATAATGAAGTTTACATATGTAGGTTAGCACTAAATTATATTGATTATTCTCCGAGTTTCGAACGCTTTTTTTGTTGATGGCTATTCGCGGTCTACTTTGCTAGCCTTTTCTATAGCACTGATGATGACGCCTGGCGGATAAATTTTCCTAATAAGTACTGTCGTTAGATTATCTGCGTTTTGCTCGCTCTTCTAGCTGTGCGCCTTAGAATAGGGCAGACTATTTTTGCAGTGGTGGGGGCGGCAGCTATTGTGTTTAAGGTATTGTTGTCTGTCCGTGGGTTTTCTATAGAGTTTAGTGGAAAGTTTGCTATCGTAAATTTCGATGGTAACGTCTCAGAAACTAATTTCCTGCTGCAATACGTTGTGGGTCAACCGAATAAAACCATGAGCCAAAGTGTATTTCGAAATAAATGTGTTGAGCTCGTCCTTTGTGCTTGTCCAGATAGAAAGGTTGTCAATATATCTTTTATACACATGTGGCTGAATTGCACGATCCGCAAGGAACCGGCTCTCCGATTCCACCATGAAAATGTTGGCTTAGTTTTGGGCCATTTTTGTGCCCATGGCGGTCCCGCTAATATTTAGGTAATGTACATTGTCGAATTCAAAATGGTTGCATTCAAGCACGAGTCGTAATAATTTGGTGAAGGACTGACAATCGAGAATTGAAGAATTTAGGCTGCCTCACATACGCTCCAGTTACAGCTGCGATTCAGTCATCTTGCGGAATGATGGTGTACACCGCAGTTACGTCCTATGTTACCAGAAATGAACCTGCGGGTATGGTTAGCTAAGATATATTCTGGATGAAATGGTTCGTGTCCCTCATGAATGACGGAAAGGTTGGGGGATTTCTTTGATCAATGTGTCAATAAAACTTGATGTTCTTTCAGTCACTGTTCCTATGCCAGACACTATCGGTCTTCCAGGGTTATTCTCCCTGTGTATCTTGGGTAGCGTGTAGAAACGGACAGGCCTGGGGTGCCAGGGCTCAGAGGGGTACTCCACAGGTTTTTTTGAGCTACCTCACCTAATTATATTTTCTGATTCCTCGGCCTTTGCTCTTTCGGTATGCTATTTAGTATCGCGAAATTCGTAATAGTTATTGTGAAATCGGCAAACGAAAATTATGCAAAAACCACCATTCAAATATACCCGCACTTTTCAGTGCCATGACATCAGTGGCAGGCAGGCTTGCCAGTCGAGCAAGCAGTCTGAAAAATAGAATATGCCGACATCTTGTAGACCATGTAGACCTCTTTTTTGTCTTCGTCCGTTTTTTTATTGTTCCCCATCTCAGGGTCTATAAGATGTCGATTTATTACCAGCTCGCCTGCACTCGATCACTGCTTAGAATATGCCAATCATTTGTTCCATGCTGGAGCGCAGGTACTGGAGCGAGCTTCCAAAGCAATCATTTGACGCCATGAAACTGCTTCGAATCAGTTGGGAACAAATTCAATTGTCTGAACAGTGTACTTTGCCTTCCACTGACGTCACTTTTTCGTTTTTGGCCTGTAGAGACTTTCAGCTTGAAAAGCACGGTGAGGACCAAAACTGTAAATTTAATAGCTTCGCGAAAGAAAAAACTGCAACAACATTTTGATCTAATATTTGGTATACTATTTTAGTGATGTTTGTTGGTGAGTGTAGCAAAATTTGAAGCAAATTGGAGACAATGGAAAACCTGTGGAGTACCCCTTTAATACAGTGGAACATTTCCTTAGTTTTACCACCGCTGTCTTTCAAGTGGGACGATGTACTGAGAAAACCCGGCTTGATTCGCGATGTTGGATCGCTCGAAAGCGTTTTGTAAAATTTTTGGTCATTTACTTGTTAGAGTTCTTCATCAATCTAGCCCTGCGTATTGAGAACAACTGTGGCACCACCTTATGCTAGGAATTTCGATATAGTGGTTTTCGGAGGGTGAAACATTGTATTTTGGAGCCCGTGTTTTTCTGGGCTCCCTGACGCCGTATCTGGAGCTCGGGAAGTCGCAGTTTTTAAGCGTGACTATCTCCAAACTACGGCAGCTGTGTGCTAGGCGACCAAATGGCGGCGTCCACAAGAGAATGTGTGAGTTGGGTGCCGATACTTAGAGCGTAGAATATTTAAAGGAACAAATGAGCGTGCTACAATAGCACCGTCGGATAAATAAAACGTTCACAATCCTAAAACAAGATGACACAACAGTCATTATATTAAATAAAAAGAAAAAAAAACGTTTCTTATTCCTTCGTTAATTTCAGAACATAGAATTTACCTGATATCAAAAATATAAAAGTGTTCCCCAGAAAACAAAAAAAATTAATTAGATTTTTACTTGTTCGTTTTTATGCCTCGCGAAAATATGTGCATTTCCTGGAAGTCATAGAACAATTAACTTTCGAGTGTCACGCGCGTTATTGACTGACTAGAGGTAACCTTATTTTATCTGATTTGTTGATTGAGAGCGCCCTAACCTCTCGCTGTCAGTTGCCAAGTTTCACGTCATGGATTCAAAGTTGCCGGATTGCTAAACGTCTAAAAATCTTCCTGTTTTTTGTGTGTGTTTTTTTTAACGTGCTTGAAGTTTGAGACTGAAATTAGAGGATGGCAGAATATCGGAGACATCTCTTCTTGACTGTCGAAAAGACATGTTGCTTGTTAGATGCCACTATTACACTTAACGGCGAAATAGCTTTCCGAGATCGTAATGCTTCGGACATTAGAGGGCTTTAGGGAACCGTACTGCACCTCTGATCACTTCGGATACGATCGATAGGATCGCCAAACGACGCGTGAAAAAACCCCTTCTCGACTCGATCACACAAAATGCAATTTCGCTCGCCGAAACAGGATGATCAGGCTGGTAATATGAACGAAATGAACCGTCGTTGCGTAATCTAGAAGCGACGCGTAGAGGTTCGGCTGAGGAAGATTGTAATAAACAAAGATTGATACAAAAAAAAAAGGTTCTAGGCGTGCATTTGCGAAAGATGTGTACATATATATCCTAAACAACCGGAGATTACTTCTGCATAGCGGCCGAGTGGTCTGGGTCGTCGCTTTCTGGAACCAACGAACGCGTACTTTTAACATAGTTCAACAAATAAGTTTAAAGTAAATTAGATTTATTATTTTAAATTGTTACAGATAATACACACAAAAAAAACTCTTCGCTATTCTACCAGAAAACGCAACCTATCACTCACTTAGACATACAATCAGACGACCTCCAAGAATACGTACCAATTATGGAAGACAGACGACAAACTTCCAAGTCGCCAAAACTCTAAACAACACAGAAGATCTAATAGATATGAATTGCAATATACTCCAATTAAAATACAAAGACTAAAGACACGTCTGGTGGGCAGTGACATCGTGTTCTGATATGTATGTATTTTATGCTTATTAAATCATGTCCATATTTCGCTTTTGATGCGTTAAAAATGTTTCTGACTAATTTGATTTAATCATTCGTTGTTGAAAAACCATCGCGTAATAATTGATTGGTCCTTTTCTTGCTTAAGAGTTGTATAGGACTTTATAGTTTCTTTTCTCATTATATTTCGTGTGCAAAAAGCTGTGTATTCTACACCGCTGTGTTAGAACTGTAAATGGGACAGATGCCTCGTCAGGCATCACGCCTGGAGTCTCTCCCCACTTCCCGTTCAATCGGAAAAAAAAAATGAGAAAAGAAAGTAAGAAAGAAAGGTCGGATTCCTCCTAGAGGCATATCTCTCTTATTGCTTTCTTTCGTGTTTTTCTTGTATGTGAACGCAAAGCCCATATTTTATACACTAATTCGCCTCCGCAAGCTTTTATATTTATTGTTTGTATCTCCTTATGCTTGCAGTGGGGCTTCGGTGAGAGCGATTTCCAACGCAGTTTTCGTTACTATCTTGTATCTAGCTCCTCACCACTAAAACGCTGACAACGTGACAGGAAAGCACTAACACGTGTTCTCAACACGATGAAGATACGAGTTTCCAAGCCGGACCACTGCTTCATGTCCCTGCCACGCTGTACTAAGTGTAGCGACGATCGGCTCGGGGCGCTCAGACCGATTGTATGTGGCCATACGGTAGATCAGAGCTGGTATGTCTCACCGCGGCGCTACTGTAAGCACTATGGAGATACGAAGAAGAAATATAAAAGTTTCGGAAGGTGAATCAGTGTTTAAACTAACTATGCGCTTGTGCGTTAGAATAAAACACAACACACACACACACACACAAACGCACGCACGCACGCACATACATAAACACGCACGCGCGGCGCACGCACACACATACACACACGCATACACACATACACAAAAGAAAGCAATAAAAAGGCATGCCCCTAAAAGAACTCTGCTGCTATGCGGGCGTTATTTCCAGTTGTTAACAAGATATATAGCATCTTTCGCCGCTGTACGCCTAGGATATTGTTTTGTGTTTCACGGCGGCCTCTACTTGACTGGTAGTCGTGCATTTCAATCTGTGTGTGTGATCTGTTCAAGATGTTTCCTTTGTTTCCGTTTCATACAGTAAGCTTCAGCTGTCCTGTCGTGTTCGTTTCTCGTTCGTGTTTGCTGAGGTTGTATTTCGTCATGTTTAAAAGCAATGGCTATCTTATATATTTAAACACAGTCTGGTGGTTTATTTTTCCCGTACTGCCGATTCAAATGAACGGTCGAACTGTAATCACAACCACAAGAAGCTGACTAGCAACATCGTGCCAACCGACGTGCTTTGACAAGTCCGCCGTTTCTTCCGAGGAGACCTGTGCAACGCAGTGAAGATGCATTTCACGCTAGTGCGTAGCGGTAAAGCTTGGCACGAGAAGTGAAGGAATTCTGAGGACATCGTAAGTTTCAGATATTCGAAAACCTCGAATACTTCGAACAGTACAAGTGTACTGCGAATAGAATAAAATAGCGAACACTATTCGTGAATTATGTAAAGTTTCGAATTTTGGCAACGACACTAGAGAAAATATAGAAAAAAGCCGCAAATCAGTACTGAACGGCAAAACATAATAATTATTACATTCGCTGCGGATCAACGTTCATATTCCAAAATACAGAAATAGTCCAAACTAAAACCGCACGCGTTGAGCGTTACGATGGCGCGACTATAATGAGAACAAAGGCTACTATATTTTTGTGAGAGAAGGAAATTCAAAACATCTAAAAAAGATTGGCAATTATGACACTGCAGTATGACGCGGCAAGGCGTTTTATTCACGGATAGCGAGGCTAAGAGGAGAGTATTTATAAATGTTGCGGGCGTGCGAATAATGACTTGGTTTGGTCTAAGCGAGGAAAAAGGCGGTTGGCTGGTACAACGTGCTTTTTACGTATCTGCATATGGGGTGACGCTGGGCAGACATCTTAGGGAGTCATCCGGAGGTAGAGGATCGGGCTGCAGAGGTGCAATGTTCTGGGTTCGATTCCTGGGTTGAAGAGGAGCGTATATGGGTTTAGGTCTGAGTAAGTTCTTGCGTACATCGATTGGCCTATGTTGCTATTATAACCAAACTGGTTGTGCTGCCATGCCCTGTCGATATGCCCTGCATTCTATACTTTAAAACGAATTACAAGCTTTCTCCGTTTTCAAGGTGTTTAACAATCGAGGTAGGACAGGTGGACCCGCATTTTTTTCTGTTTTGGTTTTACAACACTGGAAACTTTCTTGGGATTAAAGTGAATGTTAAACAGGTCTTTGTTAAAGAATTTAGACTTACTTTCTTGGTATCTTTTTACGCGTCTTTGAACAGGCTCGATATGTTTGGCATTTGAACCCGTTCCTTTTTATTGATACAGCCTCTCACTGTTTTGGTGAACCAGGGATTACTGGTACATGGTAGAATACTAACTTTCGGGCTGCACTTGTTCTTTCATCATGTGAAACAATACGATAATAAATGTCTCTATGGTATTTGTTAGAGTGTTCCTACGTTTTTCGTGTATCAAACACTAATTTAAAATATGGTCATTCTGTTTTTTTGTTTTTATGAAGTTCCATGGAGGCTAGAGTTAGCGACTGTTTATAATCGTTTATCGTCTAGAATGTTCAAGTTTTCCAAGGTTTCGAACATCAGAACGACGCGGGGCTAAGCAAATTTAATGATGTTATCTGTATTTGTATTTTCACGAATTGGAAGAGTAGAGGAATCTGTAACCTATAATGACCCTTGTCCATCCCGCTCCCCACTCCCTCCACCCCTACCCCCCCCCCAAAAACATAAAAAAGAAAAGAAAATACAATGCACTACAGAAAAAAAGAACAAACCAGAAACGAGAACGATTGTATTGCAGCGTTGCCGATGCCTTAATACACGGTACGTCCAGGAATTTTCTGAACTACAAGCTACGATGACAGTCGAGAATTGAGTGGAACTTTCCAGAAGAGCAAAGATTGGAAAACGAAAGAAGCCGAACGAGGCTCAAACCCCGATCCTCGAGCGAATGCCGCGTGCGTTGCACGACTCTGCCATGCACGCGGCAGTATGAATGCATCTATTGTTAAATGATAGCTTGCTGTACGACTTCCCCTGGAACGATTAATATTTTAATTAAGCTATATATCACTCATACCGAAATGTAAGTACATGTTTTGGCGATTATGTCGCCGAATGATATGACGTTTCAAGAGCGTCCGGACATCGAGTTGTCTATCTGTTGAATAGATAAAAAAGCATCGGAGATTTAGTCGAGATTAGACATTTTATAGTGCAACAATAACAACCGCGTCTTTTCCTTATGGATCATTCAGCTCTGAAAATTCGCGTGGTAATTAAAATTGAGGTTCACTTTATTTTTAGATGGTAATTATATACATGGTGATGTCGCACGGAATTTCACATGGTAATTGTAACTAGTGTTACATTTTTTAAGAATACATTTTTCTTGAAAGGCATAAATCTTCTTCTGAGAGAAAAACGGGTTCGTCAAACTTACATTTATGTTTGGTTAAACCCAGAGAGCAATTACGGAAGAGATAGGACATGCATGGTCTTTCAGTGGTAGATGCGAATCTACAGGAATGATTTTTCCTACTTAATCAGATTTGACTAATGTTGCATCGCCTGAGTGTTAAAACAAATCAGATGTTGTTTTCAGCATTATAGAGGACAAGTGCGCATTAGTCAAATCTGATTAAGAGGAAAAATCATTCCTGTAGATTCCTTACCCACTGAAGACCATGCATGATATCTCTTCCGCAGTTGCTCTCTAGAATTTGTAAACATAGAAGCGTTTGACGAACCCGTTTTTCTTTTTTTTTTGTTTTTGCCTTTCAAAAATGTATTCTTAAAAAAAAAAAATGTCATAGTTTACAATTACGAAATTCCGCATTTCCATTTTTTTCCTTTGTATATAATTACCATCTAAAATAAAGTAAATAATTTTAATTGCCGCGCAAATTTTCGGGCTGATCCATGGAAAAAGGCGTGGCGGTGTATATAAAATGTTTTAATCGACTAAATCTCTTATGCCTTTTTTATTTTTTTATTCAACAGATGAGACAACTCGTGTCCGGACGCTCTTGAGCATCGTATCATTCGGCCACATATCCGCCAAAAACGTACTTATTTCGGTAGTAATTATTGTATAGCTTATTTAAAATGCCAATCGTTCAGAAAGGGGGGGAGTCATTGCAACAACTTATCATTTAACAGTAGATGCATTCACCGCGTGCATGTAAGTCGGCAACGCCTCGCTCGAGTCGGGGTTTGAATTTGTTCAACTCTTCGTTTTCAATCTTTATGCTCCTGGAAATTTCCGCTCAATTAATCATCGTAGCAACAATTCAAATACCAGACATACCGTGTATTAAATCATCGGTGCTGCCTAATATATCGTTCTCATTCTAATCTCTTCTTTTTTCTGTAGTCACATTGGTGAAATTTTTGGGGGAAAATGGGGAAATGAGCAAATTCATTATAGGTTGCAGATTCCTCTATAATTTCCAATTTGTAAAAAATACAAATTGCAAGGCCTTTTATCGGTAAATTTGCTTAACCGGTCATTCTGATGTTCGGAAACCTTGGAAAACTTGAACATTCTAGACGATAAACGATTATAGTCGTTAACTTTTCCATGGAAACTTCATAAAAATGACCATATTTTAAATTAGTGTTTGATACACGAAAAATTTTGCCGCTATGAGATTTCCCATTTGTACCAAATCGCATTTATTTAACATGATGAAAGAACAAGTGCAACCGAAACGTTCTACATGTACCACTAATCCCTGGTTCACCAAAGCAAAATTTGAGTGTATATCAGACGGGTTCAAATGCCAAACATATCGAGCCAGTTTAAGACGCGTAAAAAATTGCCAGAAAGTAAGTCTAAATTCTTCAACAAGACGTTGCTGTCACTTTAATCCCAAGAAGATTTCAATTTGTAAAACAAAACAGAAAAATGCGAATTTTTGTCCCTACCTCGATTGTTAAATTTAAGCGGAAAGCTTGTAATTCATTTTAAAGTATAGAATGCAGGGCATGCATACAACCGAACAGTATAATAGCAACATGACAATCGATATGCCTAGCACCTCAGACCTAAACCAGCATTCCTCTTCAACCCGGAATCAGGCTTAGGCTGTGCACCTCTGCAGCCAATCCTCTACCTCGGATGACTACAAGATAATCTGCCCAGCATCACTACTTAATACAGGTAAATAACAACACGTTGTAATACCCTCACCATTCCTTAGACAAAACCAAGTCAAACAGTACCTATAAATACTCTCCTCTTAATATCGCTATCCATGAATAAACATACTATATATAAATCATGTCATATAATTGCCAATCTTTTTTAGATGTTTTGAATTTCCTTCTCTCCACAAAATATAGTAGCCTTTACATTATAATCTCGCATAAATCATAACGCTCTCCTTGTCTGGCTAGTTTGGACTAATTTTGTATTTGGAATATGGTTGATGATCCACGTAATGTAATAATTATTATGTTTTTTTCCGTTCAGTACTGATTTGCGGCTTTCATATTTTCTCTGATGTCGACATAAAATTCAGTACATAATTCACGGAATGAAGTGTTCATATTTTATTATGTTCGCGGTAAAGCTGTACTGTTCGAAGTATTCGGGTTTTCAATCTGAGACTTACGATGTCCTCAGAATTCCTTCTTCTCGTGCTTTACCGCTTGCACTTGGCGTAATTTCTACATCTTCCTATTGACCTGGAATTCTCCTCGGCAACGGTTTTTATCAAGCTTGCCTCGTACGATGTGCTAATCCTTTCTTGTGGTTGTGGTCAGTTCGACCGTGTGAATCGGCAGTACTGAAAATAAACCACCGAACAAATATATAAGGTGTATTTAACTGCGTATATGACGAAATACAATCAGCAAACACGGGCAATGAAACGAACACGGCAGAGACAGCTGAAACTTACCTTTAATGAAACGGAAACAAAGGAAACATCTTGAGTGAATCCCCACGCAGACAATGCACGACTACCAGTCAAGTAAGAGGCCGCCGTGGGCGCGAACAATGTCTAGGTGGTGGCGAAGATGCTATACTCTCTTGTTAACAACTGGAAATAACGCCGCATAGCAACGGGGGAACGGGCATGCTGCCTGGCCTTTCTTTTTGTGTGGCTCTATTGTAATGCATTGGTGTGTATGTATTGTGCGCTCTTAGCGTGCATATTTATATGTGCGCGTATATACATTTAATGTAGTATTATTAATATTAATCTGTGAGCAATGTTTTATACAACGCGCAAGCCTTTATGGTCGTTTAAACACTGATTCACCTTCCGAACTTTATATTTCTTCTTCCATTATCTCCTAGTGCTATTAGCGCCTCGGTGGGTATACTCCCGTCTATTTTGCAATATAATCAGTCTGGTATGACTCGGTATCGCCTTTTAACATGGCGCGGAACATGAAACGGATGGTCGAAACGGAAACTCCTTCATCGTGTTAATTTGTGTCAGTCTTTTCATCGCGTTAATCAGCCTGAAATGTGAGAGCTAAACAAGATAACAACGAAAACCGTTGAAAATCGCTCTGAAACTACTGCAAGCATAGAGATTACAAATGATATGTATAAAATATAGACTGCATTCACACTTCTAAGAAAAAACTTGCAATAAAAGAAGATATATGCCTCTAGGAGAATCCGACCTTTTTCTTTCTTACTTTCTTTTCTCATTTTTTTCCGGTGTGAAGTGTCCAGCGAATCTGTCCCATTTACAGTTGTACAGCGGTGTAAATTACGCAGCTTTACGCATGTGAAAGAAACTATAAAGTCTAGCCACCTTTCTTAAGCAGAAAAGGACAATCAATGATACGCGATAATTTTTCAACGGCAATGATTAAATCCGATTAGCCAGAAACATTTTAGCCTTCAAAAGCGAATATGGACATGATTTAATAAAATTATAAAATGCATACATATCAAGACACACCAGACGTGTCTTTTAATCTTTTTGTATTTTAATTGGAGTATAATGCAATTCATATCTATTAGGTCTTACTGTGTTATTTAAATTTTTAAGCGTACTTGGAGTTTGTCGTCTATTCTTCCATAATTATTACCCGAAAAAAAACATGTCTAAGTGAGTGATAGGGCAAATTCTTGAAAATTTTTTTGTGATATTATTCTCTGTAACAATTTAAAATAATAAATCTAATTTACACCCCAAACTTATTTGCTGAACTATGACCAAAAGTACGCGTTCGTGGATTCCAGAAGCTGACGGCCAGACCACTCGGCCGCTATGCAGAAATTGTCTCAGTTGTTTAGGATATATATGTACATATTTCGCAAATTTCCCACGTATCAATCTTTGTTTATTACAATCTTCAACGTCTGCATCAAGCTTCGATACGCAACGACTGGTCATTCGTTCATATTACCAGTACAATCATCCTGTTTCGGCAGTATTATTACGACATGTGATCGAGTCGAGTTTTTCGCGCGTCGTTTGGCGTCTATCGATCATTGTCGAAGTGATCGAAGGTGCAGTACGGACTCTAAAAAATACAATGTCGAAGCATTCCACGATCTCGGGCAACAATTTCGCCGTTAAGTATTATTAGTGGCATCAAGCAAACGGCATGTCTTTTTCGACAATTCGAAGGTGTCTCCGATATTCTGCACTCTAATTCAGCCTCAAACTACAAGCGCATTAAAAAACAGGAAGATTTTTGGGCGTTTAGCGATCCGGCAACTTTGAATCCTTGACGTGGAATTTGTGCAACTTGACCGCGAGGTAAGGCGTCTCAATCAACAGATCGGAATGAAATGAGGTTACTCGGTCAGTCGACTAACGCGTGGCACTCGAGAGTTAATTGTTCTATGACTTCCAGGAAATGCACATATTTTCGCGAGGCATAAAAACGAACAGTTAGCAAATCTGATACCTGAATTTATTTTTTGTTTTCTGGGGAACACTTTATATTTTTGATATCAGGTAAGTTCTATGTTTCTGAAATTAACGAAGGAATAAGAAACGATTTTTCTCTTTTGGCCCAATATACTGACGGTAGTGTCATCATGTATTTAGACAGAACGTTGTAATTTATCCGACGGTGCTATTGCCGCACGCCCATTTGTTCCAATATTCTACGCCTAAGCATCGGCACCCAACTCACGCATTCTGCTCGTGGACGCCATACTGATCGCCCTAGCACTACAGCTGCCGTAGTTTGGAGATGAGTCACAGCTTAAAGACTGCGACTTCCTGAGCTCCAGATCATCGGCGTCAGGGAGCCCAGAGCAATGGCTGGCCTGTAACACAAATGTTTCGCCCTCCGAAAGCTTCTACTATCGGAAATTCCCAGCATAAGGTGGTGCCACGGGTGTTCTCAATATTCGCAGGGCCAGATTGATGAAGAACTACTAACAATGTAAATGACTGAAAACCTTACAAAACGCTTTCGAGCGACCCAACAATACGGCGGAAATCAAACCGGGGCCTGCTCAGTACATCGTCCCACTTGAAAGACGGCGGTGGTAAAACTAAGGAAATCTTCCACTAGCACATTAAGGGGTACTCCACAGGTTTACCATTGTCTCCATCGAGCCCCCAAATTTTACAGACTTCACCAGCAAACATCACTAGAGCAGTATGCCAATAAATATTAGATCAATCATGTTGTTGCAGTTTCTTCTTTCAGCGAAGCTATTAAATTTGCAGTTTTGGTCACTCGCCGATGCTTTTCAAGCTGAAAGCTCTCTACAGGCCAAAAAGCGAAGAAGTGACGTCGGCCTGGAAGGCAAAGTACACTGTTCAGACAGTTGAATTTGTTCCCAACCGATTCGAAGCAGAACCATGGCGTCAAATGATTAGCTTTGGAAGCTCGCTCCAGTACCTGCGCTCCAGCATGGAACAGATGATTGGCATATTCTAAGCAGTGATCGAGTGCAGGCGAGCTGAAAGCAATAAATCGACATCTTATAGACCCTGAGAATGGGGAACAATAAAAAAAACGGACAGATTTAGACAAACAAGAGGTCTACATGGTCTACAAGATGTACGGCATATTCTGTGGCCGCCGGATAGCTTGCCTTCGACTGGCAAGCCTGCCTTGCCACTGATGTCATGGCACTGAAAAGTGCGGTATGTTTGCAGATGGGGTTTTTTTGCATAATTTTCTGTTTGCCCATTTCCACAATAACTAACTACGAGAATTTCGCGATATCTAAATAGCATACCGAAAGAGGCAAAGGCCGAGGAAATCCAGAAAATATAATTAGGTGAGCCGTAGCTCAAAACTCAGAGTACTCCTCTGGAGCCCTGGCGATTCCAGGCCTGTCCGCTGCTACACGCTACCCAAAGATACACAGGGAGAATAACTCCTGGAAGACCGATGAGTTGTCTGGCATAAGAACAGTGACTGAAAGAACATCGAAGCCTGTATTGGCACGTTGATCGAAGAAATCCCCCCAACCTTTCCGCTGTCAAATTTCATGAGTGGACGCGAACCATTTCATCCAGAATACATCTCAGCTAACCACACCCGCAGGTTCTATTTCTGGTAACATAGGACGTAACTGCGATGTGGGCCACCATCATTCCGCAGGATGGCTGAATCGCAGCTGTAACTGGAGCTGCATGTGAAGCAGCCCAAATTCTACAAATTCTCGATTGTCAGTCCTTCACCAAACTATTACGACTCGTGGTTGAGATGCAACTATTACGAATTCGACAATGTACATTGCCTAAATAATAGCGGGACCGCCAAGGGTACAAAACGAGCCCAAAACTCAAGCCAACATTTTCATGGTGGAATCGAGACGATCGTGCAATTCAGCCACATGCTGTATAAAAGTGTAGTGACAACCTTCTCTATCTGGACACGCCCAGAGGACGAGCTCAATACATTCCTTTTCTGGAAATACACTTTGCTCATGGTTTCATTCATTGACCCACAACGCATTGCGCAGGAAATTAGTTTCTGAGACGTTACCATCGAAATTTACGATAACAAACTCTTTCCATCTAAACTCTATAGAAAACCCACGGACAGACAGCAATACCTTAACACACAATAGCTGCCGCCCCCGCCACTGCAAAAATAGTCTGCCCTATTCTAAGGCGCACAGCTTAGAAGAGCGAGCAAAACGCAGATAATCTAACGTACGAGCACTTATTAGAAGAAGGCCTGACCTGCCAGGGCGTCATCATCAATGCAAATATAGAGAACGCTAGCAAAGTGTGACCGCGAATAGCCATCAACAAAAAAAGCGTTCGAACACGCGAATAATCAATATAATTTAGTGCTAACCCTACATATGTAAACTTCATTATATCAACGACATCCTACGTGCGGCCTCATATTCTCTTCTAAAACCAGCGCCTTCAATCTGTCTTTTCCCTTAGATACCCATGTCGTATATTGTCGAGGAAAAAGACTATGGACATACTAGTACGATCCCAAACCACACATAGATTCCTCAGATCTCGACCATGTCATGGGTCGCATGCTGCAGGGTGTGTCCCAGCCACATGACGGAATCAGAGGAGGCAGTAAATTCGGACTTCACCTTTAGAGATAAACGGAAATTATAATTGTGGCCACAGTCAATGCTTAGTTCAGTATCTGCTGCACTGCCGGTGCGTATACAGCATGCAGTATATTGGAAGACTGATCTCCTCCTTCCGTGTAAGACTATAAATCACAAGTCCCAATCCTGCAAGCACAATCCCCAACCCTGTTCTCCAACCATATGCGTCTCGATGAACGCTACATAAACAAAATATTTGCAAGCCGTAAGCTTCAATCTGGATTCAATGTGCAGCACTCCAGAGGGAGGAGAGATAACCGTACCCAATTAAAAGTTTAAGACGCTTCTCTGAGCGGGCATTACCGAGAGCGCCGGTGTGCTTAGTTGCTTGCATGTTGAACAGTCGAACCTCCTCGGGACCTCCACATTCACGGGAAACACGAGCGAGACGGAGTCCCCCCGCTTGAAGATCTCCTCGCACTGGACATCGTTACGACCTCGAGCTTCATCGCCCCTTGGCTCTCGCGAGGTGCAGACGGAAGAGCGAGGCGGCTGGGGAAAACAAAGACGGGGGGGGGGGGGGGACGCCCGCTATGCAAATTCGCCGGAATGTGTGCGGGGAAGGCGGGGATGGGAGGGTGCTTGCGCGCGGCAATGGACTCATGCACCTTCGCGCGTCTCGGTTCGCGTCCTCGCTGCTTCTGTGTCTCTGGTGGCTCTTCTTGTTGCCGCACCGGGAGCGCTTCTTGTTGCCCACTTCGTTTGTTTTCTTCCCTTGTTTCTGTTCTGGACGCTGCCGAGCTCCAGCGGCGCCTAGCACGAAGTGTTTGGGGGACGGCGGATGCCCCTTCCTTTGGCTGCGGGCTTCGTCCAGCGATGGCCGGTTCGTAAGGGTTGTTCTTTCCTTTCCTAGTTTTAAAATGGTCGAGCTTGCAGCTTCCGGCGTTAGACCTCATGAGCAGCGGTGCCCCGCTCGGAACGACGTCTACAATAAATACGTCCAAAGCATTGTGCCTCTTTTTACGAGGATTTATATATATATATATGTATATATATATATATATATATATATATATATATATATATATATATATATGGTGTAGGTGAGTAACCGGGCCATCGAGGCGGGCCCCGGGAAAAAGCTGCACGACGACATCCCAAACATACTAGCCTTTCGGTACCTCAAGGGATCACCGCATGGAAACGAATAAGGCATCACGATCTATACGTTAGCGTCACTGTCATCTATCCCAGATAACGGCGTCAAACCGCCGTACTTCTGTGCTCCGGGCCATCTATAAATGGTATACCGTATCGTCGACTTGTTAAGTACTCAGTACTTAAATTACAAATAGCTGCCAAGACGAGGACAGACAAAATAGAAGTGAAGACAGGAATGGCGCTAACTCTGCGCAACTGACAGTCTCATCTACAACTTGATAAAAAGAAGGTGAGGAATAGTGGCTGAGTGACGAAAAAGGAAGAAATAATTCATATTTCCTAGTCGGGGCGCTCTAAGAAGGTTGTTGGACTAAAAGAGACTAAAGCACAGTAGACCTAAACAGAAATTATGATCAAAATCAAACAAAGGTAATGAATTTAGAACTATATACGATAATGTTTGAAGGGTTAGAAAAATAACCGTCTGGACCGTGAGAAACAAAATAAGAATAAAAAAAAGAATAAATGATTAGTTCATAGGCCGCCAACCAGTGCCTTGCTACAGCCTATTTTTCACTTTTTACATCCAACGAGGCACCACAGCCACACGATGTCTGTCACTTTGATCTTAAGCGCTACTTCGTGGTTAAGTAATAGCTATAACCAACTAGCCCGCCAGAATATTCTGACTCAGCATACTATGGACTGCACACGTGACGGCCTGGGGAATGCTTTAAATCCCTATTTGGCCGCAGACATTCCCAGAAGTGCAGCAAACGACACCCCCAAAAACTCAGTCAGATAAATCTCTGTGCGCATTCAACAAAATTAGGATTTGACATTTTTCGGGGTGAATAAAGTTTGTTTTGTTTATTTACTTTATTCGATTCCGGCGGGTGCTTAAAAGGACTAGGACTATTTTCAAAAGGCTCGGTGTTTTTCGGCAGCCCATTGTCGACAGTGGACAACAAGAAAGACAAAAGGCACGGCGGGGCTTATTTCCTGAAGATCACCGAGACAAGGACATAGGATTTCTCAACCTCCAGGAAACCATGAAAATGGCAAAGTCCCGGTCCCCAAGAGGGTAATGAGGGCAGACCTGCTGGTTGAACGTGTTACAGGTTAACGGAAAACGAAGCCGTAAATTCATAATTCCGAACCCGTCAAGTTTGTTTTTCAATTCAGGCAGCCTAAACACGTTTTTTTTCCCTTTTTCTTTTCTTCTTTTTTTTGAGGGGGAGAGGTTGGAATTTGATCAATCTGGATTTCCGGACGCATTTCTAGTGGCATGCACCGGCATGTATACTAAGAAAACACGGAATCCGGCCTATAGACTGCCAATATAAAGTAAGGCCTGAGTGCCGCTACAATGTGGTTCGGAGACGGCCGAAGAAAATTAGCAGCGCCAGGAAGGCTACCGAAAGGGTCTGTTTTTCGTTACCGATCGGAGTACGAGATCCTAAATCACCGTGTGCGAGGCCAATCCGAAACCACTTTGATAATCGATCGACGGAGGTACGGAGTGTAGTCCCCGACCTCCGTCGCGTAAGCTGACCTTGACTTTCGTTGACAGAGTAGTTTAGCTTCCTCCATCTGACAGATCTCCGTTTCGTCACAAGGTTGGTGATCGAGCCCCATCAGGCACCAGCTGGCGGGCTTTAAAGTAGAATACGCAGGACACTAAGCAGACCTATATTACAATCGTTCTTACATCCTAAACATATGTCTCTAGTGAGGGTATACGCTCCGTAATTATCGCATCGTGTCTGAACAACCGCAGATTCGATTCTGCATATATGATTGTGTTGCCTGCTTCAGTAAGCTCTTTAATCCATTCAAATTTTTTGGATTTGGGGTCGCGACGAGTTCTCCTGCCTTGCTGGGGAAGAGTAGCTTTGATGCTTTCTTCTCCTCCCTTTCTCACTTGTATGAAGACATGAAAAACTTCCAAAACTTAAATTTCAAAGAATTCCTGTGACATTTGTGCTATTGACAATCAAGTAAGGCTCCTTCTGTTATTATGGTTGAAATAATGTGACTAGTCCTTTAGTGAGACCACCCACGGTAATTTGAATGAATCGGCACAGAAACACGCCATGGTGGATATGACTATGCTATATACATCACCGCACACATTTTCGTTTTCATAATTTCAGTTATTGGTGTAATCCAGCTGGAGTACTTCTAAGAATATTCATCGGCTCCTTTAAAAGGGTCACTCTAGATATACTGGCATGTAAAAGTGTGACAGTTAAAATGAGTGGCTGGAAAAATCTAGACAGATATATTGCTAACACGGCATACGATTTCATTGACGATCGCAATTACTTTACCGTTTCACACTCCAGCGCGGATATTGACCAACGTCCGAATGGACGATACTGTCGATAACTAACCATTAATCAAGTTTCGTTTCCGCATGAAAGCAGCCAATATCAGAGCTGCAAAGACTCTTCTAAAACAATAATCGCCATTATGGAAGATAATAAATTGGGGCGAGATCACTCACCTTTTTCTCTTCCTCGTTAGTCATCAAAATGATGGTGTCCTGCGAAGTCGCGCTCGAATCGCTGTCATCCTGGCGCTCATCCGACGTGGAGTCGTCGGCGTCGTCGGACTACTTGACGTCACCGTGGTCACGAACGGCGCTCACGGTCACTAGAGGCGCCGGAGTCCCGAGGTCTTCTTTCGGTCCCTCTCGAAGCAGACCTTGACGTCGTCGTCGAGGTCCTTGTCTACGTCGGCCAGCACCAGCCCAGGAGGCCGTCAGCTCGGCCAGGTCTGCTTCGATGTCTCCGCCGTTGTGCACTCAGCTGCTTCTTGAGCTCCAGCAAGATGGCTCGTCCTCGTCCTCGACGATCACGGCGAGGTCTTCGTCGCTCCTGCCCTCTTCCTCAGAGACCACGACCACCGTCTTGACGTCTTCCTCTTCAGCCGCCGGCGTCGTCGATGACCATCCACGTTCTCTTCCGTTCGCGTGCTGTCGGCGTCCGCGACGTCAACTTTGGGCTTGGTCTCCACTGGCGTGATTTCGAGCCTGACGGGCGGCGGCGGCGGGGGTAACCTCGCGTCCTCCCTGACGGTTCCCCTCGGCGTTGATGAACGCGGGTCGCGGAGGGAGCGGCGGTGGGGGCGGCCTTTCGGCGACCTTGACCTGCTGTGGTCCCGCTGCGGGTCCCTGGAGAGCCGGCTGGCTCGCAGGGGCTCCGGCCGCGGTTCCTTGAGGCACCGCAAACTGGTTGTTGCCGTTGGCGCGGCGGCGGCGGCTCTGGCGGCCGCGGCCGCCGCGCGGGCTTCCTTGAGGAAGGGTAGCAGGTAGGCGTCGTCTCGGTAGCCATCCGGAGGGTCGAAGGGCGGCAAGTCCCGGTACTCGGGGTGGCTCGTACATGGAACAGACCTCGGCGAACGTGGAGCTCCGCGGTCCGAATCACGTAGCCAACTGGGCCTCCGGGTAGTCCTCGGAGAAGACGGTGGAGGGTGTCTGAGAACCGGACGCGGGAGCCTCGCCGGGGTCTCGCCGTCGACGGCCGCTTGAGGAGGACTTGAGCGGCTGCGGCGCCGGCGGGACCTGCTGCCGGGACTGGTGTTCGCAGGCGCCTCGCAGGAGGCTCGGACAGCCGCAGGGCCCGCCGGCCTGCTGCTGTTGCTGCTGCTGCGTGAAGCTGCTGCTGCTGCCGCATGTTGGAGGCACTCTTTGAGGGCGGCTCGGATCCTCCCGAGACGCCGTCGGCTGCCAGCGCGCATCCCGCGAAGTGGCACACGTTCCCGTTGGGGAGCAGCCGCTCCTCGGCGGGAGGCGGTGGCTGCGCCATGGGGGAAGCCCGCCGACGCTGGGCCGGGGCAGCCCGGCTGCTGCGAAGGCGCTCGGGGAGGAGCCTTACTCCCTCGGCCCGGGCCGTCGTCACGGCGCCGTTGGGAATCGACCCGGGGTCGAGGCTAGTCCGCGACGCCTGCAGCGCCGCGTCGAGCAGGTCGGGCTGGCGCCGCATCGCGGCTGGCGCCCCTGCCGCCCCCGCGAGGCGGCCGCGGGCACGACGCGACGGTGCGCCGGCGCCGTCCCTGCAACAAGCAGACGACAAAGTTGGGGTTCAGTTTCGGTTTCGAGGTGAAGGGAGGTCTCCCGGATTATAACCAATTCCCGTGGTCTTTTGTGAGCACCGGAAACATGCGCAGGATTGCTGGCAAGCCTCAATAAGCTGGACGAGAAGACTTTGACCCGCACTTCGACCGACACGACTGCTTCTTTTGTGCCTTCGAGATTGTTGCTGCAACACCATTATCGATTGCCGAGACAGAGCGCGAAGGCCGGGGCACCTTGCGTTTCTCAACGTGTCTGCGACGACATAACAAAAAGGCAATTTAGGAAACGGTGGGTATGGTCGATGTCACTCGCACCGCTGCCACTTGTTGCCTTTGCTTTGTGCTCTTAACAACGCGCACGTACCAGGGGCGGATTTATGGGTCAGGCCTGGGGCCGGGGGCGGTAGGCGGTAGGCTGACGGGAAGGGGGGGGGGGAGGAGTCTTCTGAGATACGAAGTTACGGTCGAAACGTTGCCCAGACCTATTTTGTTGACCCAATATTTGCTATGTCACCAAAAACTAAACTTTTGGCTGGTGTATATCAATGATTTTATTTTTTTTAAGTTGACCTTGGGGGGGGGGGGGCTGGACCCCCCCCCCCCTAAATCCGCCTCTGGCACATGCTTTCTGTCCCAGGAGCATACGGAAGACCAATCAGTGCGATTCACAGAGGTAACTCGCAGAAAGATGAATCCTACGGAACGTCTTCCAACGAAAATGTGATCAGCGTGGAGACACTCAACATGACGTTTCACGTGTTATGTGTCCCGATGCACATTGCATTTCCGCGGTTGAGATTATTTTTAAGCCTCGTCATAACTTGGACGACCTTTGCAAGGTCCCCGCCTTATCTTCCCCGCTCCTAACAAAACTCTTCTGCTCTCAGAAACCACCGATATTCACCCCCTTATCAAATCGCCAGGCTTTTACACTCTAGTCTCGTTGTCACATGAAAGTCTCCGGTCAAGCCTATACGGAGAGCAAGTCGCCTGCATCTTGCGCAGGAGTTGCCGTGACAAAGACGCCGAGCTCTAATTTGCTTTGATTGAAAGGATAGTGGGTAGACCCCAATGCTAGGTGCCTCGAGGTCGACTTTCTATATTTTTTTAATCAGCCAGTAACAGCTCTTCATTCGGACATCATCGCCAACCCTGGTGCTAGACGCAGACGAAGCTTGCACTCCGTATACGCCAAAATGTATCTCCATTCACTGTTTGGTATCTGGGGTCCAGGCACGTAACCAGGGGAGGCCCATAAAACCCAAATCCGCCCCCCCCCTCAAAAAAAAATTTCCATTTTGCTGGGGTTTCTTTTCCCCTCCCCTCATACAGCAATTTTTCATGGGCGGCGGCGGCTCTCCCTCCCCCCCCCCCCCGAAACAAAATCCCGGCTACGTGCCTGCTGGGTCACAGAACTCCACAGACTACCTTCTGACTCTCAAGCAAGGTCATTCTGCAGGACAAACTCAGAGCAGAAGAAGTTGTTAGGATATTGTCGCACAGAACACATGCGCGCGGACGAATCACTCTTAGGAGGCCTGGTACCGCTAAATACATTTCGCAACATGAGAAAACAAAGAGTTAGGTTAAGACTTCAATTCTTCAGACGGCCCATGGTTGCGATGCTTATGATATGAACCATTAACAATGTCACCGGGAAAGGTAATCCTAATATTTATACGTTTGTTCAACTTATCAAGAAAGGCGGGGCCACAAGTACGCGTAAAGCCCCATCTCCGCTTTTGTGGTATCGCAGTAGTGTAAATTGTTTCGCAAATGCTTTATCTATGTATATAAGACGTCGTCCTGTCGATTTTCTGTCTCTTCTACTTTTTGATGTTTCTTCTCTACCCCAGTCTCAGGTTAATCGCAACATGCGCGATATGTTCAATAAACGTCTAACAGTTTTGAAACGCTGAAAAGCATCCAGTGCGGAGAGCAAGTTATCTGCTTCTTGAGGGGGCGTTGCGGTGACGCTAGAACGGACGCCGAGCTCTGATTGGCTTTGATTGAAAACATTAGTGAGTAGACCTCAATGCTAGGTGTCTTGAGCCAATAAGAGCTCGGCGTTCTGACACCATCGCAGCCCCTGTGCAGAAGCAGACGAACTTGCGCTACGCATTGACTGAAAATCACCGCGAGAAAGCAGTGCGCCTTGACCGACAGCAAAGGTGGTTAAAGTACGTCATAGTCCTCCATTTACGATTACAGTGAAATGTGGCAGGCACCGCCGGAAAACGAGAATAAAGACAAGCTTCTCATCTCCCATGAAGTGGGGTCTGGTGTAAAAGGTAGGTGATTAATTGGTCTAACAAGCACGTGGCTTTCACTTGTGGAGATGAAAAGCCTGTCTTTATGCTCCTTTCCCCGGAGCCCATACATTTCACTGTCATCGCAAGCCTGAATGGAGTGACTATGACGTGAACTTCGTTGCGTGCGCTCTCGCACACCGGCGACTGCTGGGTTGTGGAAAGATCGTGCACCACTACTTATGGACACTGAAATGTTTGGTTCGGTATCCACTTAAAGGCTGGTTCACACTGCCTCATTTTCTTACGCTAAGTTACGTTACGTATAAGTCACCCGAAACATTCGTGTCTCGAATGTCGCGTGTCATGCTTTCTCCTTGATCTGGTAACCTCGCTTAATATGAAGCCCAGAGGTCCCGGTGATCAACGTAGTATTTCGTAACGTAACTTAACGCAAGGAAAATGGGGCACCGTGAATGAGCCTTAAGGCTGGTTTACACA
Source organism: Ixodes ricinus (assembly GCA_037355805.1). Taxonomy (NCBI): domain Eukaryota; kingdom Metazoa; phylum Arthropoda; class Arachnida; order Ixodida; family Ixodidae; genus Ixodes; species Ixodes ricinus. Next base: position 93,032 of record JAZHYW010011413.1, on the reverse strand, counting down.
TCACACCGAAATGACTGTACGAACAAGGTCACCTGGAAAAGTGTTTGCCGTACACAGCGTGCCACGCGCTGCAAGGGGTAGCTGCGCGAAGCAATCCAGGGTCACGGTTGTTGCGGTGTTTGGATCGTTACGGTCGTTTCGGTTGCATGCGAACCCAACCGTTGGAAGCGCGTGAAAGAGCCTTTACATCCGACAGTTAAAGACTGGAGGAAAATACGAAAGATGACGGGTGTCGCACGCCTACTCTTTTCGTCTTTTTTCGAATTAAGGTGTATTTTGCAGCATTTCGAAGTTAGACATACTCTGAAGATATTCAAAGTTGCCGAATAGCTTTATTCCACATAAATTTCGAATCAAATATGGCATTTTTAGCTTCGATATTCGAACGTTTCGAATGATCGCACAACTTTAGCTTTAAGGTATTGACGTGTATCGAAACAACACTTACTTGCAAGTTTTGTCGTGAGACAGATTAGTACTGCCAATGGCAAGGGCACCAACGCCAAATCCAACTTAGAAAATAATTAGATATAAGCGCGCTCTTGTAAAGCTAGAAAACGTATACTCCGGGATATCATTTACTTTTATTTTGGCAATATAGGAAACACTGTAAATTTAAGATCCAAATTTCTGACAATTGAGAATGTAAAAGAAAAAAAATCAATTCCGAAAAACACTTTGTGAATTGCACAAATTAAACTCCCAAAACACGAAACCTTAACTATAATATTATTTTCCTTTAAAATATTTAAGAGTCGCGCTTTAATAACTTTCTCTGTGAGTTTTGAGACGGTTGGTGGACCCGATGTTAGTCTGTAAGTGTTTTGACTCATTCTGATCACCTCAATTGTGAATCACTGATATCGTTGCAATATTTTCATAGTCAGGAAATACGCTGGTACTCAAAAATAGCGTTGTGTGTTGAAGATCTCGTCCAATCTTCCCATTTCACGTAAGACAGTTGGGCCGGCTGTCTGACTAAGGAAATACATCTAGGGAGTAATGCTATGCTTTTGCGGATTTAGCGATGAAACCAGACCTGAGAGTGATTACTTGCAACTTTGTATTCTGTTGTTCTCTTCTTGCCTTGCTACATCAATATTTTTTTTGCGATCTGGTTGCTCCGACCAGTGTGGGCAGGCCATGACTCCACTTTTATGAATTATGTGAGTCGATGTCGGGGCTCAGCGCAATGCATTCGCTATTGTTTTTAGCATATCATGTATATCTAGCCTTTCCTTTCCTCTGATGATATCTAGATCGTGTCTGGAAAGTGGCGTACAAATATGGCTTTCCTCTTGTTCGAGGTTGGTTCGAAAGAGTGTGTGGATCACTAGACCCATCAATTGGGAAGCTCGCGTGCCTTGTGACCACATCCTTCTCTCTTTTAGTCTAGTCACTACCAAGTTTATTTCTTTGGGTACTTAAGTTTCTCTCGTATTTAGTGCCTATCGGTACAGATAGAATTGTTTGGGTAGTTCGACTTCGGCCCCCCCCTCCCCCCCGCAAAGATACATCCGGCGCTGCGGGGCTTATCTCTGAAACAAATACGCAAAATTAATAAATTCGAAGCACTATAAAGTTTTTTGTGCTGCCATCTAATTTTTGAAATGCAAACGCTAATAGAGGAACGCCGCCTGATAGCGCAGAGTCGTAGTGCTATATTTTTAAGGTTACGCTAGGGGCCAGCGTGGGGCTGAGATCCGGCACGAGGAAGGCCTCACTAAGTGAACAGGGGTTTCAGTCGAATGCTGTCGCAGCATTTGCATCCAAGCTTGTGCCCTTGCTCTTTCCGACAGGTCACGTATGAGATGTAGTACATCGAGCTTGAGATCTAAGAGGCGCTTATGACAGGCACGTGAATGAAGATCCAATAAAGAAGATGTCACGTGTTCGACTTCGAACGATCGGGAGGATCGACACTGGAAATTGCGTAAGCGGTATGGCCCATGATTTTGGAAGAAAGATATACAGGGTACGTGACACTGAAATTAATACCATCGCCGTGTTGACGGACATTACTTTTCTATTTGCGAGGGTAATTTTTAAACTATAATAAATATACAGCTCTGGGGGTACACAAATTACATGAACCAACTCCCAATATGTACGCGGCCTGCATCGCACGTTAACCTAGGTTAAAATCAACCGAAATAAAGAGGGGAAAACAAAAAGTTAAATAATTTCGGAAATTTTGTTTTATGCTGTTTACGAACTTGGACAGTCTCTCGTATTCACTTCCTTCTTCCTTTCGCGAGAGTCGAGCCTAATGAACGGTTCAGTTCATAAATTACTGGACGGCCGGCTGACTGAAGGGAATTCCGGCTCGTTGAATGGTCCGCTCGAGCGCGTCTTGGAACTCGACGGCCGGCGGGCCACCGGGACGCCGTAAGCTCGAGGGACTATGGACCGACAAACCGGGACGGAGGAAGAGATGTGGCGGCTGGCTTATGCGCGCTCTCTAGAAAAACGAGGAAGGGACAACGGTTGCCCACAATTTACGTGAGTCTATCGCCTTTGGTTCCTGTCCACGTGCAGTTCGCATCGGGATTCCGACTTAGTGTCCGTCTTCGCGCCCTCTAGGAAAACGAGGGAAGGGACAACGGTTGCCCACAATTTACGTGGAGTCTATCGCCTTTGGTCCCTCGTCCACGTGCAGCCTGGGCATCGGGATTCCGGCTTAGTGTCCCGTCTTCGCGCCCTCTACCGAAAACGGGGAAGGGACAAATCGGTATGCCTACACTTGGCGTGAGTCTATCGCGCTGGTCTCCTGTCCACGTGCAGTTCGCATCGGGATTCCGACTTGTGTCCGTCTTCGCGCCCTCTAGGAAGAACGAGGGAAGGGACAACGGTTGCCCACAATTTACGTGAGTCTATCGCCTTTGGTTCCTGTCCACGTGCAGTTCGCATCGGATTCCGACTTGTGTCCGTCTTCCGCTCTCTAGGAAAACGAGGGAAGGGACAACGGTTGCCCGCTAATTTACGTGAGTCTATCGCCTTTGGTTCCTGTCCACGTGCAGTTCGCATCGGGATTCCGACTTGTGTCCGTCTTCGCGCCCTCTAGGAAAACGAGGGAAGGGACAACGGTTGCCCACAATTTACGTGAGTCTATCGCCTTTGGTTCCTGTCCACGTGCAGTTCGCATCGGGATTCCGACTTGTGTCCGTCTTCGCGCCCTCTAGGAAAAACGAGGAAGGGGACAACGGTTGCCCACCAATTTACGTGAGTCTATCGCCTTTGGTTCCTGTCCACGTGCAGTTCGCATCGGGATTCCTGACTTGTGTCCGTCTTCGCGCCCTCTGGAAAACGAGGAAGGGACAACGGTTGCCCACAATTTACGTGAGTCTATCGCCTTTGGTTCTGTCCACGCGGTTCGCACGGGATCCGACTGTGTCCGTCTTCAGCCCTCTAGGAAAACGAGGGAAGGGACAGCGGTTGCCTGACTTACGTGAGCCTATCGCCTTTGGTTCCGGTCCACGTGCTGCATCCGATTCCCACTGTGTCCGTCTTCGCGCCCTCTGGGAAAACGAGGGAAGGGACAACGGTTGCCCACAATTTACGTGAGTCTATCGCCTTTGGTTCCTGTCCACGTCAGTTCGCATCGGATTCCGACTTGTGTCCGTCTTCGCGCCCTCTAGGAAAACGAGGAAGGACAACGGTTGCCCACAATTTACGTGAGTCTATCGCCTTTGGTTCCTGTCCACGTGCAGTTCGCATCGGATTCGGCTTGATGTCCGTCTTCGCGCCCTCTGGGAAAACGAGGAAGGGACAACGGTTGCCCACAATTTACGTGAGTCTATCGCCTTTGGTTCCTGTCCACGTGCAGTTCGCATCGGGATTCCGACTTGTGTCCGTCTTCGCGCCCTCTAGGAAAACGAGGGAAGGGACAACGGTTGCCCACAATTTACGTGAGTCTATCGCCTTTGGTTCCTGTCCACGTGCAGTTCGCATCGGGATTCCGACTTGTGTCCGTCTTCGCGCCCTCTAGGAAAACGAGGGAAGGGACAACGGTTGCCCACAATTTACGTGAGTCTATCGCCTTTGGTTCCTGTCCACTGCAGTTCGCATCGGGATTCCGACTTGTGTCCGTCTTCGCGCCCTCTAGGAAAACGAGGGAAGGGACAACGGTTGCCCAGCCAATTTACGTGAGTCTATCGCCTTTGGTTCCTGTCCACGTGCAGTTCGCATCGGGATTCCGACTTGTGTCCGTCTTCGCGCCCTCTAGGAAAACGAGGAAGGACAACGGTTGCCCACAATTTACGCAGTGAGTCTATCGCACTGATCTCTACTATAGGGGGCTGGATGGCGCTTAGCTGCTCTCCGAGCCTGGCGCAAGTGAAGCCACCGGAAGTTCGATGCTTGTCCCGGAAGTCGGGCGTGCGCTGGGCTTCCTAGTGCATTCAGTCGATATTTTGGACCATGCTTTTTTGTGTCTTTGATTGGGTTTTAATACTCCCGTTCTGGATTAAATCCCGAGAATGAGGCATTTGAACTTGGGACATATTCACACTTGATCAACTAGAATCTCAAAATGTTTACATTGAATGGCTTCCCATGATACTTCTCGGGTCTGCATGCGCTCTTACTGCGCAACAAGCAGGCTCTCTTGAGGGAACAAGCGAAAATCCAGCGCCCTCGACGCTTTTCGAACCAGCACTCGGAAGGGTTACAAAGCCTGCCAAGCGCTCACTTCCGGGACAAGCCGCTTACTTCCGGTGGCTTCATACCTGTTTGCTCAATGCGCCATCCAGCCCCTCTAGTGGAGATCAGTGGTACTATCGCCTTTGGCGTTCCTGTCCACGTGCAGCTCGCATCGGGATTCCAGGCTTGTGTCCCGTCTTCGCGCCCTCTAGGAAAACGAGGGAAGGGACAACGGTTGCCCACAATTTACGTGAGTCTATCGCCTTTGGTTCCTGTCCACGTGCAGTTCGTGCATCCCGGATTCCGACTTGCGTCCGTCTTCGCGCCCTCTAGGAAAACGGGGAAGGGACCACGGTTGCCCACGGATTTACGTGAGTCCATCCGCCTTTGGTTCCCGTCCACGTGCGCAGTTCGCATCGGGATTCCGAACTTGTGTCCGTCTTCGCGCCCTCTAGGGAAAACGAGGGAAGGGACAGCGGTTGCCCACAATTTACGTGAGTCTATCGCCTTTGGTTCCTGTCCACGTGCGGATTCCGCGTCGGGATTCCGACTTGGAAGTCCGTCTTCGCGCCCTCTAGGAAAGCGAGGGAAGGGACAAACGGTTGCCCACAATGTTACGTGAGTCTATCGCCTTTAGCGGTTCCTGTCCACGTGCAGAGTTCGCATCGGGATTCCGAAGCTTGTGTCCGTCTTCGCGCCCTCTGGAGAGAGCGAGAGGAAGGGACAGCGGTTGCCCACAATTTACGTGGGTCTATCGCCTTTGGTTCCTGTCCACCGTGCAGTCTCGCATCGGGATTCCCGACTTGAGCCTGTCTTCGCGCCCTCTGGGAAAACGAGGGAAGGGACAACGGTTGCCCACAATTTACGTGAGTCTATCGCCGTTGGTTCCTGTCCACGTGCAGTTCGCCTTGGGATTCCGACTTGTGTCCGTCTTCTTTGCTTATAATATCGCCGTGAGTACGAAACGATCGAACAAATACACCATAAGAATGAGACACGTCAAAAAAGAGAAGATCAAAAAAGACTGCACAATATCGAAGAAAAAAAAAATAGACGACACGCAAGGTTTCTTGGGCACTCTAGCTCTACATTCTTTTTTTTTTTTTAACGCACGAATACATAGAGTATGAGCGACTTAACCCTAGTATACGTGTGTCAAACGATAAAGAAAAGGCGTGCTGGAGTTTCTGCGTCACCGTCGAGAGGTCACCGCGGGATGCAGATGGGCTACGAGCAGGAGCGCTCGACTGGGACTGGCGTTCAATGAATGAGATAGAAGAGTAGCCGAATGCCGACGCAGTACCCATGTCCGACCCCAAGCTAGCCTCCTACCGGGCGACGCAGAAACTCCAGCAGCACGGCCTTGTTATCACCAAGGTTTGACGCACTCGGGTTAAGTCGTCCATACCGAACGTATTAGAACGTTTAAAGAAATGTAGAGTGAGAAATGTTGATTGAAAGCGAACTTAGTCGGAGCACGACTGTTAATAATAATAATAATAAGATATATAGCTGGTTACTTGCAAGATGTGCCGGTAAGAACACAGAGCATTTCGTGCCCAATGACCAGTAGAACACTGAAAATGACGTTGCACCTTGATCACATCACAAAAATCATGCCTAAGGCTCGAACATATTTTCGGCCTCCTAATTCAACTCCTCCGTTAATAGGCCTCTTTTCAAAAGTTCGCGCCATCTAGTGGCTACTGAAGCTACTGCACTAGGTCCCCACCACTGTTTGGGCACCTACTGCGAGCATGTATTGGACCATAGCTTCCTCTATACTCACAAAGCCTGGCTGTTCGACGACAGGAGCCATAGAGTGCCCGGTCGCAGATTTGGAGCGCGGAGGATCTGGCAGCACAGAGCATTTCTCGGGGAGCCTGGTATTCAGCGCACAGCTTTTGCAGCGGCGAGGACACAAAACATGATTTTCAAAGCCGACGAGAAAAGAAGCGGTAGCCCGAAGAACGCGAGGAGCACGAACGGACATTCCATCGCTCGGGAGAAGTGTGTTTCGGCGTCTCGCCGCAGCGGGGCGCCCGTTACATGACTCTTGTAGACTCTTGTCCGCCGCTCTACCTTTCACTCTCAGCAGCCGCGTCACGTCACGATCTGCCAGACTTTGTCAGTATAGAGGAGGCTATGGTTGTGTGTATGTTTGTACATCCGGAAGTTAGTCACGCCTCAGTGAACGTCTGATGTCTCAGCTGAAGATGAGCGATTTAGCCAGTGCGGTAGAACCGCTAACCTGGGGTCTTTAACGTGCACCGCGCAGCAGTGATACACAACCACACGCCGATACGATGCTCATCCAGATCGAAACGGGCAGGGGTGGGGATTGAACCCAGTAGAAGCATTAAATTAGCTGCGCTTAGAGTATCGGCACTGTGTTCCCCGACATTGTTGTGGGCGCCGCCATTTTGGTTTGTATGTAGAGGAGACGCAACTGCCGATCGTCGTGATTCAAAAGTGCGACTTCCTCAGCATTAAATTCGGTGTTACGAAGGTTATGTATTATTGCTTTGCTCTGTCGCGAATTGTTTAAACTTTTGTGGAACGCGGAAAAACGTTTCCTGTGATTTCAGATAAAGCTTCAGATAAATGGCAACCATGACGTTAAGACACAATATGGGCAAGTCTCGCTACTCTAAAGCGTAGCTTATTTAGTGGCACTAGAACCCAGGATCCCTGGGTTCTGCAGCGCGAGCTTTCACTCCACGTGGTCCGAACTGGGGCCCTAATCTGGACACTTGGCGAACAAGGTCGGCCAGAAATCCGGCGGCTTTGATTGGCCGGCGCCAAGGTCAAGGGCGGCATTGGCCAATCACGGCCGCCAGATTTCTCGCCGAGTTTCTCGCCAAGTGTCCCGATTAGGGCCCCTGGTGTGCTCTAACCCACTCGGCCACCGATCACCCAGTTCTATACTCCGTTTCACCTTATGTTGTACTGCAGCGAAGGCTAGAAGCGCGAGCTCATAGCGTTGGCAGCTGTCCTTGGTGCACGAGAGCTTGTGCCGCCGAGATGTTCCCTAGAGCAAGGAGCTCGCGCTTGTAGCCTTTCCTGCGGTACAACCCAAGGTGAAACAGAGTATAGTACAGCATACTCTCGTGTTTGTTACTTCACTTTGTCTTCGCCATTTGAGCGGTTTTTGTCATCAAGCACTACGTTAGCATTCGGCCTGAGCTCGGACCCAATCACACGCTTCGTGACCACGGATGGATGGATGGACGGATACTAATGGCGGTACTCTTTATATCGGGCGGTAGCTTGCGCCACCTAGCCTAGAAATTAAGAACCAAAAAGTATGATTACATTCCTTCGGCGATTTGCTTTCCCTCTGCAAATTCCTAACTATCACACCACGAAATAACGACCGCCATTTTTGCCTCATGGGGTTTTAAAATGAGTCTATTGCAGTGAGTGTTTTTTAAGCGCTCTGCGGAAAACTAGATGGTATATTTTTATATATATATTTAACGAACCTTTCCCAAACAAACTACAGTTCCTTTAAAATAATAATTAGAAAAACGTTACCTCTGATAAACCACGAAAACGCCATTGCCTATTCAACTCTCTGACGCCACGCCCTTGTGGTGCCGCTGCTGTCTGCACTGCGCATGCGCAAACGCTTCCCTTGACGCGAATCTGGTTTCCGCGCACGCGCAGAGACCAAACTTGGTGTGGGCAAACGCGGGCCGTTTCTAAACAGCGCTTCGGTGTAAAATCTAAGCAAACGCTCACCGAAAGAACTTCACAGACGCCTCTACAGCTACCGCAAGCCAACACCAACGTTATCAATTAAATAGCGAGTTTTCATATTTGTTTGCCCCCCCACCCCCCTTTCTCTCTCTCAGGTTCTCATTTTCCTCCCGGTTCCTCCCCGGCGTGCGTATACCCGTCGAAGGCCCACCGGTGGCCGCCCATCAGTCGTAGTGAGCGAGAGGGAGGAATTAATTAATTAGTCGAATAACTTTTGACTCGAACGCGCGCGCACGGCGCAGATACAAAGAGTTACTCGAGTTTACCGGCGCGCTCTTTCATCCGGTCAATTAATTACAGCGCCTCGCGCACACACTGGCGTGTGTGTGTGTGCCAACGGCGTACGCGGGACTGCGGGACGGCGCCCGGCCGCCTCCCGGCTCTCAAAGTACGCGAAAACCGAAGGCGCCCCCCGACTTGGCGTCCGAATTCGAAGCCGCGTATACGGGAAAACCTCGAGAATGCGGAAGAGCGGCCTGCGTATACCTGAAGGCTCGAATGCGCTGTGCCTCGCGGCACGCTCAGCGGCGGCCGCTTCCACCAACCCCGCTGTCTATAGAGACAGTTTATTTGCCTGGGTTTGCGGAAAGACATTCGCACGCAAATGCACGCACGTACGCAGTTGCGTCGCGGTGCACGACGCAGAACGTTGATCATTGGTCCTAATCAAATTGGCCGGTGAAGGCGGGTAAGCGGAACCGCACTCCACCGGTCGGGCAGGTTCGCTATAAAAAGGGGAAGACGCCATTTTTGCCCGTTTAAACTGCTCCGCCACTGGAGCGAAACAACACCCTCGGGCTCTGACTAGTTTAAAATCACTATAGAAGATTAATTACTTTGTTCTTTCAAAGCGCATACTGGGACAGCCTACGAGCCGGAATTTCTCAGACTGAATGAGGCATTTGGGCGGGCGCGAGCTATAGGCTCCACCTCCACGGCAGCCATCTTTGCAAGGATATTTCGAATTCACCGATTTTACTTACCTGTCAAAAGGGCTGAGGCCGAAGCTACTCTCCTTGCACGTTGCGCTTATTGGTTTATAGGTTTATTAAGAAATTGTACGAAATGTTTATAAAAATGTCCAGCACCTTCGACCATCTCTGTAGTAAAGCTCAGCACGACGCGGGAGAGAACCGATTCATGCGGTTCTTTCAATATTTCAAAACGACCACTCGGATGTCTGTGGGTGCTAGCAATATAAAATGTCTGGAGACGTGTGCTGTCTACACGTTTACACGTTACGCCAAAATAGTAACAAAATACCTTTACTCGTTACTCGCTCAATAAGTAACTAAATACGTTACTCGTCATCAATTCTCAAAAGGAACCCGTTGCTTTACCTCAAAAGTAACGAGTCATTTTTCTCGTTACTTTGACGACCAAATACACAACTATTGTTTTTTTATGGGGTATTGTTTTTTTTTCAATACTCGTTCCTCCTAAGCAGTAGCTGCCTCTCGAAGTTTTTGATCAGTTATGTTTCCTCGCTTCATTGAGGATAGATGTACGGCGACACTGATGAGTTATTCTAGAAACACCGCTCGAAGGAACGGCACTGTTTTGCTCCAGGAAGAGCTGATCAAGCTAAGATTTCCCCTTCTCTTTTCTTCTTTCTGCTTCTAAAGTTAGAAGTTGACAATAGGTTCTGTACTTTTCCGTGTTGGTAACCTCCAGGTTTACATTCGGTCTGTACACGATTCTAGAAGGTTCAATTAACGAACATTAGTGTTCGCTGGGTGAAAAACATTCCCAGCTGTAGGGTTCTATACTGACGTGTTCAGCAATAAACGAGGCTATTTAAACGGCGTTCTACACGTTACTCCTCAAAAGTAACAAAATACAGTCACTCGGTACTTGGTTGGCCTTAAAAGTAACTAAGTACGTTACTCGTTCCTTTTCTAGGAAAGTAAAGAAATACGTTACTCGTTACTGAAGAAAGTAACTAGGTGGAACTAACTCGTTGCTATAGTAACAGGTTACGTACTTGTCTCATGCGACATGTCGCATGTAACATGGGACATGAGCCACATGTTACGGGCACGAGTACACAGTCTCCCTGCGATGAAATATTACATGATATAGTTTCTTCTATTGCACGCTTCTCCACCTTTTGACCGCAGTTGACGCAAAAAGCTAAAAGCTTTCCAAAACAACTACATTAAAAAATTTAAAAAAAGCTTTGTTTACTTTTAAGTTGAGACTGCAGCCATTGCCACAAGCACGAGAGCTCGAGGTCGTTGATTTGAAGCGTTCTTCCGCAGAACGAGCACTCGAGCTCGAAATGCATGTCTCAAAGCCAGGAGCGCGGGCTAGCTCGCTCTTGTAGCTTTGGCTGCAGTCTCAGCTTAAGGGTGATTAGAGTAAAGGACACAAATCTCTTTAATCACTATTTCAAGGACACGCCGTACTCTTTCTTGTATGACTGTTGCTCCGCAAATGTAATTGCATTATTTTTTATAGATACATGTATTTCAGCTACAGAGACGTTTAGTGGCTACTTTATGAGACGCATTTCTTGAGCTGAGGGCATACGTTTTCTGTGGAAGCTGTGCTTGAAGGCGTTTTCCATTTTCTGACACTCCGAAAAATTCAGAGCGTCTAAATTTCTGCAGAACACTTTAGAAAACCAATCGCCGCAATCTAAGGAGGTAGCTTGGCCAATGACGAGCCTAGGAATATGTTTAGACTTTAAAAAACAAAATCAAGTCTGCTCTGTGTCAGTGCGCATGGCTTAAGCACGTGAAACGTCCTGCTGAAGTTCCAGTGAACTTAATCAAATCAAGAAAAAGAAATGAGGGTAATATTACGACGTGGCACAAGCTTTGGGACGTCTCCTCCAGAAAAGATTGCCGCCTACGCTCTCAAGTCATTTCGTCGCGAGTTCAACGAGGCCGTCAATCGCCACATACATTCCCAGCGACCCGAATCATCAAGAACGTTATGTTCGTTCTTGCCGAAACTTTCTGCAGTCACAATACCTGCCTTCACCTGTGCGGTGATTATGTCCAGAAGCAGCTAGGGCATGTACCTACATTCTATGTATATGCAAAATGTTTTCAGCAGTTGTGTTGTTGCTAAACTCATTAAAAGCTAGAGAAAAAAAAACAGTCCTCGTATTTTCAGTTCTGTGAATGGCCTATCTTCCTCCGAAGATTGCAACAATTGTCCCTCCCAAGTGCTTTTGCAAGAAAGACTATGCATCAAATTTCTTAGGGTGTATGAAGTTACTCTAAAAGAGGAAACAAATGTAGCCAAGCCAGGTAAGTTTTCGAGATTGGAAATCTGAGTTAAGCAAAGTAAAGTGGGAAAATTTCGTTCACGGCTTCTTTGAGTGCCCGGGGTAGAATAATGCGCTTCTTACGAAACTGGCGACAGTTAACGAGGGATGAAGTGAAAAGAAAGCAATGATTATGTTAAATGAAGCAAGAAAGAAGACCCGCGAAAGGCAGAGACAAAAGAATATTAAGCTCCTCGCGTTTGAAGAGATTCTTTTCCCATTGTCCTGACCCCGTGAAATTATTCTATGTTCGCCTTGAACGGGGTTCACTTTAATTTAACGTGCTCAACGGTAAATCCCATACAGTGCAAATTCCTGAATATATTATACCGCGCAAAGGGAATGTTTACTTTTTATGTATTTGCTTAGTTAACGAACATACTTCCCGCTATATATCAGGCCTTGCAATTCAAGAGCTTAATAAGATCGCTTCAATCGGTAGTGAAGCGGTAGAAATGGGCAAATATTTCACTGCTACGAAGAACGTTTATTGTGTTTTATTCGCTTTGCATTTATCGTTGCCAATAAAGACGTGTCCAGATAATGCGAACGTTTTCGAATTTTCGTATTGTATTTTTCAAAACAACGGATACCAAGTAAACACGACGGAATATTAACACACTTCAAAGTTTTCCGGAAACATTTAAACGAAAACAAGGCATAACACGCTACCAAACTATGCAATGTTCGGCACAAAAAAAAAAAAAAACATTAGCTGGATGCAGGTGTCCATAAACAATCACTAAACGTTGAAGTTTTAATAAGCACCGCGCAATGTCTCTGTTTCCCTGTCTGAGAAAGTTCTTGAATACCGAATGTTCATGCAATTAATTCCCCTATATGCCAGCAAAGCTTCGGGATCTAGGTAAATGCAGCACCATGTACCCTAACCTCAGCTGCTTTCACCGAAACACACATAAACGAGCTTAGTTGTATAGTACGCGTAGGTTCAAGTCAAGAACTTCATACTCTCAGAAGAAAAGAAGCACGCAGAGTATTTCTCCTTTCGAAAAATGTGAGCTGGAGTGACTCCGATCATAAGAGCGTCGCGCTCACTTTCGTAAAGTCATTTGCCTTTGTTCATCAATTAAAAGCTCATCGTCCCATGCTGACTCTCAACCTACCACTATCTTCACGCTGACGAAGACATCTCGAAACATCACAATAGCAACATTCGTAGTCAGTGTTCAACGAAAGGCCACTGGTGTAAAAAACGCAAATTTTGAAAACGAAAAAAAAAATTTTATACTGTAACTGAACGTTAAAAGAGGGGAGCGACAGGGATACGGCACCTAACGCCAGTTGGTGTGCACGCGCTTTGCAGTTAGTACGAGCTTAGATGGCGTATAAAACGGTCGCTGGCAAATAAAGAACGAATAAGGTTAGCCAGCAACCTCGTAGCGAGGCGAGAAGTGTAGAGGCGAGCTGGATAGGAAACCCAGAAATCCTGAGACGAGAAACAGCTTTATGTCCTGCTGTCCGTTATTTTTACTTTCCACATGTCAAAGAAGAAACGAACATCGGCCCAATCCCGTTTCCAGAGACGTTCTATCCGCCCATTAGCGAATAAAATCCGACAAACCTTCGAAGCAGTCACAAATGCCGGTTTACCAACCTGTCCAAACACGCCGCGCGGAACCAAATATAGACCAAACGAGATTTTCGCGGGACAGAGACAGACGTTCGGCTCTGAGCAACCAGTGGGCCTAGATCTGAGAGTGTCTCAACAGCTCGATCGGCGGGGACAGGTTTACTGTCAGCGTTTGCGACGCAAGGTTGCAAGCAGGAGACAGAAGCGTCGGGCGTCTACAAGCGTCTCCAGACGCGGCTCAGCCTTTGCAACCGCTAACGCAAGCATGCGTAGGTGTCCGACATTTCGCAGACCCTTACCCAAACGTTTGCGCCTTTTAGTAACTGCTGCATTGATCATCCGAGGTCGAGATACAGGGTGTCTCAAATAGCGTCCAGGTTCTTTAAATCGACAGAAAAAGATCCGTTTCTCTAACCTATCGCGCTACAATTTTGTGCAGCGTTGCCTACAGGTGGTGCATTTTTGTTAATATAAAATTTGCAAAGAGCGAACTTACCCGAGGAAAAAGTAAAAAATAAAAACTCTTAACTTCCTATGGAAACGCAGCCAAGTTAACGGTCTTCAAACAATAGCGCCTCCTATTGTTTGAAGTCCGAAGGCTTCCCGCGTTTCCATAGGAGTTAAGCCTTTTTTATTTTTTATTTTACTTTTTCTTCAGGTAATTTCGCTCTTTGCAAATTTTTATAAAAAATGCACCACCTGTGGGGCAGCGCTGCACAAAATCGTAGCGCAATAGGTTGAGAAACAGTTTTTTGCGGTTCATTTAAAAAGCCTGACCGCTATTTGAGACACCCTGTAGTTTCAGTTTGCGCTCTCGAGCATGCATCGGACATGAGCGCTGGGTCGGCCTGTTCTCGGGTTCAAATGTATTCGACCCGAGTACTACGTCAGCGATCGTCGCGAACTCGGGTCCAATCGCACGCCTCGAGCAGGAAGTGACGCCGAAATTACGGAGGCCGCTAGTGTCGCTCGATTGACTTTATTTTTAGGAATCGCTTCCTTTCTTAAATTCAAGCTCTATGCGCGAAACTCGTCCGACATAGCAGCCGACCCGAAGTTGCGTATATCGTGTGTGTGCTTTCAACGCCTCCTGGATTCGATCTAGGCCGAACGCGATTCTACGGCGGTAGAGCGTTGGATTTGGTTGCAGCATGTCTCGGTACGAGCGACGCAACGGGAGTATGAATTCTATCAAAAGGAGGACAGCTGCGCCGGAAAGCCGGACAATAGCAATGGACATCGAGGTTGTTTTGAGGGGAGAGCTGTGTAAAGTCCAGATCGTATTTCGGCCGGTGTATAAAACCAACAGATATAAAAACAGAAACACAGTCGAATGCTGATGCAGTGTATATTCTAATCCGTGTCGGCACCGGCTATTGTAAGAGATCGTGTTGCAACACAAAAGGAGCCTGCTTGTTTTCATTATAAAAACCATAATCAACAACAACAGCAACAGCAATGCATATTTGTAGTGTATGGCAATGAAGAAATTTCACGAAATTTCAGAAGTGCGCGTTTTTCGACGATTCAGGTTAAATTTTATTGTAAAAAGTGGGAATCTGCGTTTTTTGCGAAGGAAACGCTTTTTGGATTCATATATATATATAATATATATATATATATATATATATATATATATATATATATATATATATATATTAATAGATTTTGACGAGATCTAATAAGCTAAAAATATACCAATTTCGCACTTTTATGGAAGAAACGAAGTACCTAGAATTATGTCTCCTAATATCTGGAAAGAAAAAGTGGCTCTTGTTTTCTTTAATACATAATATATTGCGTTCGGATGTTTAGCGTTTTAAGCGCAGTGTGAATGTGGCAATTCAAGCTTTATACCATCGCCACAAACGTCGTTGAGGCGTTTGTGTGTTGTGTTGTGTGTCCGAATAATGTCCGAATAAAAACGTTGTGTGTCCGAATAATAAAAAATCACGCAAAACATAGAAATAGCTAAACAAAATTCAAAATGCCCTGAGGACGTTTCTGAGATCGCCTAAATACGGCGATAACTGCTGGCTCTAAACATCCTGGAAATCCATAAATCGCATGCGCGGCTGATTTCCCAATTAAAAAAAAAATCAAAGATCGAACACATTGAGGTCATTTCCGGCGCTGGGAGGAGCATTGTTCCAGCAGCCAGGACGACATGCGATCAATCAAAACGCGAGATTTCGTTGAGTACACCTGGTAGCAGAGCGCAAAAACAATAGGACAAGGGAGGAATGCACAAGACCAGCACTGCTACCAGTTGTCATAATGAAGCAACTCGCCTGCATCGCCACATTGATCCATTTCGTTGAGACCGCAAACGCTGTCATTACAAAATGTGTATGTTTTTGAACGTAATTCAAGCAAAAGAAAGTAGTCCATACATGTCAATTTTTCGCGGAGAGGGGACATGATACTGCAATTATTGTCTCCATAACAACGCACTTTTTTTTTTTTTTTTTTTGCGGGAGTGAGCAGTTTAGTTGTTAGCTGTGAGAAATCTCCTCAGTGCACCTTTAAGCGTCAGTGTCCGGGTCCCACTGCACCAAGACCCGACCAACTCTGGTCCCTGGTACGAGGCGCTGCATGAAAGCAGAAGGTTGCTTGCAATCTGGACGCACATCCGAGGCTGTTCTATTGACATATTTCTCGA
This sequence comes from Ixodes ricinus, assembly GCA_037355805.1. Taxonomy (NCBI): domain Eukaryota; kingdom Metazoa; phylum Arthropoda; class Arachnida; order Ixodida; family Ixodidae; genus Ixodes; species Ixodes ricinus. The sequence continues at coordinate 77,099 of JAZHYW010011413.1, read as the reverse complement.
GTATAATGCCGATGTGGCGGCAGCAGGGCGTCGCGGAGAGTTCGGGCCCGCGTTGCGTCACATCTCCAGAATAGCGTAGTTAATACGTTAAATATACTAATGTGCCCGTTTGTGTAGCGTCCACTTTCTGTTTTAATCTTTCTGTTGGAGGTATACTCATACAAACATGCTCGTTACCAATACATTTTATACGCTCACCTTTTATCACGAGCAAAGATCTCGACCTATTTATATTCGAAACGTGCCTGTTGCGAAACAATTACCTGACTTAAAAAATAAACAAAATAAGCGAGAAGACGATGCTTTGTGCTCTTTCTCGTTACATCTTTCTCTTTAAAACCAAACTCCAAGGTGAAATGGTATAAAACATGCAGACATTTAACGAGGATCTTGCAATCTCATGCGTAGTAAGGGGGAAATGAGATTCCAGCATGACCTCGCGAGAAATGTGAGGAGGTAATCGCAGGGTGAGGAATGTGAGCGAAAATCTTGTAGGCCCCGCGTTTTCCAAGGCACGTACATCCCACATGTGGCAATATATAAAGTGTTTTTTTCATGTTTTTTTTTAGGCTTCAGAGAATTCGCTTTCAAAAATCATTGGAAGCTACACTTAATGCAAGTTGTGCAGCTGAGTTACACGGACAGGGAGACATAATACAGAGAAGTAATTGTAACGATCAGTCGGCTAATTCACTAAAATATATTAATTAACGTTTTGAATATTAAAAACTAAACGTATGCCTCTAATCAGAAACCTGTTGAGCGTCACCGAAAACCACTAAATCAGTCAAATATTAGACAGACTTGGAGCATGTGGGATGCACGGTGGAGCGCTAAAGTTACCAGTCGTGCAGCAGGAGCAAGGCTACCGGTGCCCTAATGCGCCCGCGCGGTTTTAGAGCGCCGCTCTCTGGCACCTGTTTCCGCTCACAACGGCGTCGGCGTCGCCGTCGACGTTGGCATCGGCGTAATCGCCCCGCTAAATTTAGCGTGAAATATAAATTGGCGTTGAGGTCACGTTACGTCAATTTTACCGCTAAATCTAGCGCAGACACTGAATTTGTTCATGGGTGATATGACACGAAGTCATGTGACGTCATTTTCCCCGCTAAATTTAGCGAGGAAACTGAATTTGTGCCGAGGTCACGTGGCGTCAATTTTCCAGCGAAATTTAGCGGAGAAACTGTGGGAGGAGGGGAGGGGGACGGAGGAGCGGGGAGGGGAGGGTACGCAGGAGAAGGAGTGTAGGAGGAGGGAGAGGAGGGAGGGAGGAGAGGAGGGAGGTGGAGGAGCAGAGGAGGAGGGGTGGAGGACAGGAGGGAGGAAGGGAGGTACGGAGGAGGAGGAGGGGCGTATCCTCCCCTTCTCCTCCTCAAAAGCTGCGCTCTAATTTCGCATTACAGAGATTTGTAAGGGTCTTTCATTTTTTCTGTCTCTTAGCATCCACGTTTTCTGTTACGGAAGCGGTAACTTTAGCGCACTACTTCGCTTACCATGAGCTCAAAGCATTTCTAAAAATTACCGATTTAGTGGTTTTCGATGACGCTCAGCAAGTTTCTAATTAAAACCATATTCGCTAATTAAAAATGTAATTAACAAAATTGAGTTAACTGTTTGATTTATCGTGACAATTATCCCCCTATAGTTATGATCTTCTGGACATATAAATCACCCGCAAAGACAGCAGTAGTGTAGATCTTCCGGCTTTTAGAAAACAAATCTCTAAAGCCACCCTACGTACGTGTCTCGGAAGTAATTTAGAGAGTCCTTGCAGAGAATTTGCTTAAGCTATAATCCGCATGGACTCTTTTACCGAACCTAGTCTTTATGGCGTTAATTAGTTTCTTAAAATAAATGGTAAAAAAGCAGTAGCGAAATCGCCACTATTTTTTTGCCACCAAGATCTAGAAGCGATTCTCTCAAACTTGGAATATAAAAAATAGATCAGAATGTTCCGAGTACTTTTAGTGGGCGCCAGATTCGTCCTAGAGTTTCATTAGGCCAGAGAGACCTCTCTTTCTAAAGGCATTTCTTCATCGTCATCATTACCATTACTCCCGTATCTTAAGAAGATTCAGCTGCCCTACGTCGGAATCGAAGCACTGTGAAAGATACTTAGTATTTAAGTGCAAATGTGTACTGTGCCCAATATATTGGACATCCCGTTACATCAACTCTTCACGCTCATGTCCCTTGAATAATATAAATGAACAAGTTTGCTATTTTGCTACAGGCATCAACCTGGCTAATCTAATTAAAGCGTCCAACGTCCATGTATAGGTACGAATGGCTGCAAGGTTGAATTCCTTCGTTCTAATTCTATGAGTTCCTACAAATATTGGCAACAATATAACCATTATCTAGCACTGGCAACAATCGGCAACTAAACTGCGTTGGATAAACCTTTCTGGACTTCGATCCGCTCAATAAAGGGCCACGCAAATGTTTAATAAACGATAAAAAAATGAGGGACCAGGGAGTAAGCAGGTTTAAAGAAAGCCTTCGAACTCGGCGGCCTTAAATTGGAATAATAATAAAAAAACTTCAAAAAGCGATCTGTTTACCTACAAGAAAATGCGTCGGCAAATAGCGTGAACACAATTTTGCGATACCGTCGGTTATCAAGAAAAACACATATACACAGAAAAGGACAGGAAATTCAAGAGAACGGTAGCGGGGGAACGGGGCATTCAATTTACCGAAGTCAGAAAGTGGGGACTGAACCCGGGGATTAAGCCTGCGCGCAAAATGTTTTCTTGACTCTCTCTCTCCATTTCTTACCCTTCCCACCACTCTCTCTCTCTCTCTCTCTCTCCCTCTTTTGCTCGCCATACACGTGGAGAGAACGAAAACCAGAAAATACTGTTTCGCCGTACGACGGAACGCAACGGACGCTACGGTCGATCTAGCGCAGGGAATTTGTCATGTGAGTACGCGCCCCGCGACTCGCTCAAAGTCCTTCCCAAAGTCACGTGACACTTACGCGGCACAGGATTGGCTGGAACGACCCGTAGCGTCCACTGCGGTGCATCGCAAGGTGAAACCGAGCACAGAAAAGGCAAATAGCAGCCAAGAGAAAAGAAGCCGGCTCCGTAGACCCGGATACGGTTACCACGGCAACGACACAAACTTCGCATCCTCCACCGATACCGGCTTTTTTACCGTTTCAAGCCAGAGTCATTTCGACGTCCAAGTTTGTTCTGAATTCGCCAAGGGGCACCTGTTTCAATTTGTCCCCATCCATGTTTCATTTACCTTTCTTTCTTCACCCCTACCCGTAAATTTAAGTTGTTTCTGTCAAACCGTAAGATTGTTGCAAGCTCGCGTTTTAAACAGCTTGTAGAAGACAAAAAAATTAAAGATGACATTCAGGTGTTGTGACGCGTTCACTGGAGCGTTCATTGGATTGGCCGTCGGCCCCGCACCAACAGAGAGATGACGAACGGTGCTACATCATGCGGCGGTGATAGGCTGAGCTAGTTGGTTATACATTGGGAAGAATCAGCTGACCATACAGTTACAGTAACATTCGTACAGATGAGGAGATAGAGAAATGCGCAAGCAACCACTGGACTACCAACTGTTTTCACGATAAACTCATTCTTCAACTAGTTTTGTTCTTATTATTCTGCTTCATTTGTGTCTGCATCACAAACTATATGCCTCCTCATATTTCTAGTTATTAAAAGGTAGCCTTTCAGGAATATGTCATTCTGTCGTATAGGAAAACTGATGAGGAACTAACGCAAAACTGATGGGGAACAGCGCAATATTGTGAACGGTGCCCCACCAGGCGAGGCTACAGCTTTTTTTAATAATTAGAAATACGAGACGGAGGCATATAACTTGGAATGCAGAAACAAATGAAGCAGAAGAAAAATAAAACTAGCTGAAGAAGGGGTTTGTCATTAAAACAGTTGGTAGTGCAGCGGTTGTTTGCGTATTTCTCTGTGTCTCCCCGTCTGTTTGAACGTTCCTGTCAGTGTGTGTTCAGCTGGACCTTCCGAAGGTGTGACGTGACGCAGATGGTTGTGGCTGATTGGTTCCCGCGGCTCGGTAGCTAAGGATAAACTCCAACAAAAAATGAAACAACGCGACGTGCCAAAAAACAAAAAAAACGTCAATTACAACGGCGGTGAGAATGGGAGGCACCAACGCCGCCACGAATCTATCGCGACCAAAGTGTCTCCTTCCTAAAAAGGTCTGTTTAACGATAAAAAGAAGTCACAAGAAACAAAGAAAATAAGAACGGAAACGAATTGGACAAGCATCAACCCAACCTCTTAAAGTTCCCACTTCCTTCTGTTCACCCGGTGTAATCAAGTTAGGGGCACTAATGAAATTAAAGACCCGAGAGCCTGGAAGGAAAGCGTACTTGCATACTGTCCTGGGTTCGTGCGGTAAAGGGGAAAAAAAACGTAGAAATATTACAAAAGAAGTGCACAAGCTTGAATGGCAAAGCACAATGAGAAATAACTTTTTGTTTTTAGTTGTTACGATTGTTTCTAGCTAAACGTGCATCGTTGGAGACGGGCTTCATCTGTACAGTAGCGCGGCTATACGCTCGAAGTTGAGCTTTCGTTGATCCAGCGAATTAAAGAAATCTAGGACAGTTCTTCTCAGTATTATTGTCATTGGCAACATGATTACATTGCTCTTCTCGAGTTACCAAAAATTACTAACCTTCATTCGTATATCTTTTTTTCATATTTCGTTTAATAATTTGTGTTGAGAAAAGCCAACCGGGTAATGTAATTAGTCCTTTCCTTCAAGATTACTAGTACTGTTCACATTCAGCGGCTTATCTTAATCAGTCTACGCAACACTAAAATGAAAAAAAAGGTCGACATATTTTTTTTATGATGATAATGCAATTAGTGCAAATGTGCAAGCGAGCTGGACAAGAATAACGATAATAGTCTTTGGAGAAGGGGAACAAGGGGACAAAGGACAAACACAAATCTACAAACACAGCTAGGTGACTGGTGCGCGACCGAAAAATTCCGCGCTGGTCCTGGTATCGAACCAGGGACTTCTCCATTTCCTGGGGAGCGCTCTACCAACTGAGCTAACCAAGAGCTAGCTCCGTTTTTCGGTTGCGCACAAGTCGCCTAGCTGTGTTTGGAAATTTCTGTTTGTCCTTTGCCCTCTTTTTCCCCCTTCTCCAGTGGTTATTATCCCCATAAACTTTATACGGGTGCTTTCATCCCTCTTAATATAAACACATAGAAACAAATGGCAAAGTATCCTATAGGAAACAAATATATATATCAAATACAAGCTGTAAAACTACATACGTCATGTTTTATATAAAAAATAATAACCATCGAAAACACGACACATATTATCAATGTAATCCTCAAATTACTTTTGGTGTAAAGTAGTGAACAAGAAATATATCGAAATATTTATTTCATTCAATATCGATCACTTATGTTTCGAAGTCGAGAATCAAGCCCAGGTCAACGGTGAACTATACCGCAAGAGAGGTGAGGCCTAAAGGCGCGAACACGGTACAAGGGAGTGGCCGGCGCTGCAGTGGCGACTGCCAATATCTCCTTCTATATATTTATTTATATTTATTCCTTTCTTATGGTATAATGAAAGAAAAGGGTACTGAGCAGGAAAGACAAATGGCGACGGCGGCAGGCTGAGCTTGCCTGCAAATGTCGCTTCCCTGCAAGAGGAGAGTAAATGAGGAGAAGCCTACTTAGCGAGCGCGCTTACGAAACGCCCGCTCGCGCAAGCTGCGGGCGAGCCCGCCCTACTCTACCCAACAGTGGACTGCAGAGCACGCTACGAGCCGTCGGAGCCAATCAAACGCCGCGTTTGTGCCACGTGACCTTCAAAAAGAGCGCAGCGACGAGCCGCGCACGTAGTCCCGTGATACGGTCAGATTAGCTTAGATGGCGTGTAGGCTCTGCCACGGTCAATCCTAAGGGATTGCGGAGTATAGTTAGCGAACAAAGGTGGCGAAATATGCCTGTGATCCGCCAGGCGGAGGAAACGCGTTCACCCACTCGTTACACAGGAATAGGGTACAACGCCCTAAATATCTCATTTAAAAAGAAAAATTTTTACTTTTTAGCTTCATTAGAAATTGTATTACTTTTAACTTTAAAACAAAGCTGCAAGATTTATATTTGATATCGATGGGAGGACATCAATACACTGTCTTGTCCAAAGAGCCGGCCTCCAGTCAATGACAAAAAGAAATCGGGCGTGCAGATTAAAATTTTTATATCAGAATATTCATGGGCATTTTAATCTTTATATGCATGACTACACAACTTTTTCACAAGGCTATCCTACAAGACGAAAACATAGTTTGTCCATAGTTCCATTTAGGCCTCGCAAGAATTGTTTCAAATTTTCAGTTTTTTTTTTTTTCACGTACTGTGGAGGTGCAAAACGGGCTTCCTCGACAGACAGTGGAATGATGATCTCTTGATTTGTTTGTCCAGCGTTTAGTATAATTTATTGTGTTTTGCTACTGTGTGGTGGAGGATGCGAGTGCTTGTATAAATGACCTTGTGTATTATGCTTCATTATGTTTGACTTCCCCTGCTATGACCTCCTTGTAATATTAGCAGTATTTCTAAATAAGAAAAAAGTATAAAAATTAAAAATAAACAAATTTTGCCGAGGACACCGGACAAACGGGCTTCCGAGAGGAAGCATGACTAGGTTTTGTATCCCTGCACATACAAAACACAATACAATAATAAAATAAACCGACGCTATCACCAAAAAAACTGCGCACGCCGTTTTTTTTTTAGTTAAACATTAAACATTAATTTGGTCGAAGCCGAAGTTGTTGAGCAATGTGGACAAGTTATGAACAAAGGTTTGAAGTGCCTAATTAGTACGGAAATGGGGCACGATCCAGAATTACTTGCGCCAGATACTGATTTAGTTTCACGTTAATTCAAGTTTGAAAGAGTAAGCAAAAAGCAATACACTTCGCACTTGAAAATAAATGCAAACGTAATAAACGATAGTCATAGAACTAACACCATTCATATTATTGTAACACAAAAAAATAATGGCTCGGTATGAGTGTGTCTTAGTTAGTCGACGAAAAAGACTGTACAGACTTTTTCTTTTTTGAATTTAAGTCCCAGTAGGTTGATACGAGGACAGAATCATTCGCGCGATGGAATGTCTAGTATGAGCGCACATTCTAGCGAACCTTGATCGGGAAGCCAAATGGGGTATAGTAAACGCATTGAACGGAGGTACACACTATTTTTTTTAACTTAGGGTATTCATTTAGGCGGAAATATAAACTGAAAGCATAAAGGTGTTTATTTCTTTAATTTTAAGATACCCCTGGCCCTCGCGATCTGTTGTACAAAATACCGAAAAGGCCATAGGGTTTGTCTTTCTTTTCCTTCTAATGTACGTTAGACAAATAATCAGCCGCGATAAACAGCTGCGAGTTACAAAAGCGATCGAATATTGACGACCCCTGCCAACTGTCACACGCTCTGTTTGTTTAGATTTTTTTCCACTATTTTTAACTATTATGTGCGGCGTAAATACGAGAACAGTTTCGCCGCATCGAGGGAAGTTTCCGGGAAGGAAGCCAGACTTTTCTCGGCAAAAGGAGAGAAGAGAATCACTTTGGCGCGGAGTAAAATCAAACAAGCGCTTTTCGAGTGAGTCCACGCGTGAGCTCTTTTCCCCTTCGGACACTCAGATCCGAACTCGGAATCGTCAAAGGTATACAGCGCAGAAGACCTATGATTACTTCTAAACCAAAAATAAAAAAATAAGGGAAGATAAATTTAAAAACAATAGAGAGGGAGAGAGGACAGGCGGCGTACTTGCCCCAACTCAAACAGATGCGGCAAGACATAAAAACGAGACCAAAACAAAGGAGAAGGTGACACGAAAACTGGGAGACATTTCCGCTGCGAAAGCCCGGACTGCTCGGCTCAATGGGAGAGGAGGACAGCCTTCTCGGTTCGACGGCTCTAACGGACAGAAAGCCATCAATCTCGATTCGTTCTTAAGACGTTGAGCAACGTTAATGCTCCTGGCGATATCAAGCGCTAAGCCGACCTCTCTTCTAGTTATCTTTCTTTAACTTTTATTTTTTGTTGTATCTTTGGGTTATATGCTCTCTAGTCACTTTAGGACATCCCTTGCTTTGTGGTTCTTTGCGATATTTTTTCTCCGACGCTTCCTTCGCCACGACAGGGGAGGGAAGGGGGGGGGGGGGGTTCGTGCTTGACGCTTACTATTGCTTAGAGGGTTTCCACTTTTGTTTTTCGGAGTTTCTTGGTTGTAACATTTATTTTGTTCGTTTATGACCGTTGTGTGACTCGCTTGCGTTTATTTCATTTTCTCGAGCAGTTGAGTTAGTGAGAGGACAGTTTACGGATTTGTGTGGTGTCAGGGAGGCATTACGTCGTCAAACGACCCAGCCCCAAAATTAAATTTTCTCCGAGTATTTCCGCCGTCTTATCGCCGGCCCTAGGGCGTCGACTGCGTGTGCTTTCGTGTGCGGCGATAAGAAATGAAGCGGGTAAAAACGAAATAACTTTTGGTGTTCAGGAGCAGATTACGATGTTAAATTTACGACATCGCTCCAAGCCCTTGCAATCGTTTTGCGAAGATATTCCGAAAAAAAAAATCATAAGACGGTTATACCGAGCCTTTTGTCGTCCGATTCGACCGAAATATGAACTCCCGTTGTTTTTACGCTCACGAGAGACTGTAAGTACTCTTTAAACATGCAGAGCCCCAAGTTTCTATCATTTATCAGACGGATTACTTCTTATCTCGGTGTTGTCATCGACCCTTTACCTCATTTTTGTTTTAGCGCTACACATGGGAGTAGTTTTTTCGTTACCCATTTTTCTATACTTTGTTTACTTCTCCCGTTGACTGAAGAGAGAGGCGAGGAGGTGCCCGCAACGATGTCTGCGCCTAACGCGCACAGCATAAAAAACAGGAAAGCTGCTTGAAGATTTTACGTTTTTAGCGGCATCCGGTCGCCTGTACACATTTTACAGCAGCCGACACTTATAACGTCCGCGCTCGTCCGTCGAAAAGCCGTATAGATTGCAACGGAGGCTACCGTACCTTAGTGGTTTGACGGGTGTAAAATAACCTTCAAAAGCCGTTGTATCTTTTTCTTTTTTACTTTTTCGCTTTTTGATAAATAATGTTTACTCTCTCTCTCTTTCTCTCTCTATCCGTGTGCTTAAAGCGGATCACTATTCGTACTCGGTTTGTACACCTCGCTATTCCGCCACCGTCTGCTACCGTTTGCTCCTCCCACCACAGCCTGCCACCATAAGTTACTCCGCATCTGTTGGCCGTCGTTTGCTACTCCGTCCGTGTGTGCCACCATCCCTACTCCGTCACCATTTGCCACCTTCGGCTTCTCTGCCACCCTCTGTAGCGTCCACTAGACGCGACCATGAAAGCGGCACTGTAGCATCCCATGAGGCAAAAGTCGCTGTTCAATAAAGGCGTCCGTCAGTGTCGTTCTATGACTGCTGAGAAGCGTCTAAAAGAACTAATCTTTTTTTTTTTTTAACATGAAGACATTATTTTTCATTTCCCGAAATTTTTTCGTCCGTGCGGCCTTCCGTTTGTGCACTTCCCGCTAAATTTTGCGGGGAAACTGATGTCACGTGACCTATACAAACATTCAGTTCAAAATAAATAAAATATAAACAAATTATTTTCTTTTTTTTCTTTTTTAAATAATGCATTCCAAGTATTATAGGACTTCAAAGGAAAAGGTCGTTGGCATGTTTTTTTTTTTTTCTTAGATCGGTTTGTATTATTTTTTTTTTTCGCGCTTGTGACTGACCGGGCGAAGATGCGTGTTCCAGCGGACCGGGGTCACGCGACACTTTGGAGACACGGGACATTTTTGTGGCTCTTGGCATCGACTCCCAGTCAGAAGAAAAGGCGAAAGGATTATGGAACTTTGTTTACACAGAACGTGAACAGGTCTAAGGTTGGACATTAAACAAACAAGAAATGTCCCCCAAACGGTGAAACGGACTCGATTAAGCGGGGGAGTGTTTTCCGGAAATCAAGCGGGAAGCGTTCCCCCGCAAAACGATCCAGGAAAATCGAAATGGTGTACAACTACGCCTCACATCTTTCCGCTAAATGTAGCTGAGAAACGGTTCCCGCACAATTTTTGTGGGGCGCAAGTCCGCTACATCTAGCGGCATTTGGCGTAGCTACCGAATCAAGCTCACAACACACAACAAAACTCAAGACAGGCTGCAGATTGTGTCTCCCAACCTTATCCATATGACCGAGTTTTTTGTTTTTTTTTTAATACTGCCATTTTTATTTGTAGGCGTTTTCGGCGTATTAGCAAAAGAACATTACTTTCAGTTCTCGTCATAAATCATCTGTCCCACGCGCAACCTTCCAACTTCGCCGTTTACGCCAATAAAATGCGGACATTTTTGAGGGCCTTACATACATTCATGTTTCGGTCGTCCTCAATCCCCCACACCGACATTCACGTACTATTTTCAGGCTTCGCAACTATACTACATTCAAACGAAAGTCTAACTTGTTTCAGCTTAAATCCAGTCGCAGCGGACGCTACGGTGTAATCTGACGAATCAAATAGCGCCAAAGCGCAAATCACTAGGCCCTTTTTTATGATTGGTTCAACGGTGATAGAACATGTACGTAAACATGAAGAACACCATGATGGTGCTTTATGGGCACTTAGTCCCATCAGCTCGTAGCATCGCTTGCGTCTGCACTTAAAGGCGCCCTGAGGAGGTTTCTGAGGTCGCCTCAATATGGCTCTGACTCACTCTGCAGGCTCTAGGCATCCTAGAAATCCATAAATCATAACGATGCGCGACCGATTTCCCTGTTAAAAAAAAAGCAATCAAAGATGGAACACACCGAGGTCATCTCCGGCGATGGGAGGAGCATTGTTCCGGCAGCCAGGACGACAATTGACCAATGAAAACGCGACATTACGTGAAGATTGCGAAAGCTGTTATTACAAAATGTGTATGCTTTTGTAGACGATAAAATCAAAAAGGAGTAGTCAAAAAATGTTCATTTTTCGCGCAGAGGTAGCACAATACTGGAATATTTGACTCAAAAAAAAAAACGCACTTTGCTTTTTTTTTTTTTGGGGGGGGGAGTGATGTGTTTGGTTGTTAGCTTTCGAGCCCTGGAGCGCGCGCTCGCTGGGATGAGTCGTAGTCCGGGCTGTATAGGCCAACGAGCCGCTCGCATTCGAGTTATCACTCCGCGGTTCCACCTGCCGAGGGCGCGAGGATCCTTCGCTTGCTATTGGCTGACAGTGGTCACGGTTTCGGAACATGATCCTCCCATCGCCGGAGTTGAAATCGGTGTGTTGCGATCTTTAATCGCTTTTTTAACAGGAAAATCGGCCCCGTATCGTCACGATTTAGGGACCTATAGGATGCTTCGAGCCAGCAGAATGAGTTATCGCCGTACTTAGGCGATCTAGGAAACCTCCTCAGGACAACCTTTAAGGTGAAACGAAGTATAGGAAGCTAAGCTGGGTCTTCATGGCATTCAATAAATGCAGGAAGCCACCCAAAGAAAAAAATCTTCTTGAAAAGTAATATGCTATGCTACTCAGCATGACTTTTAGGCATACCAAGGAACTTTGACAGTCTGCGATTAAAGTAAATTTTATTTAAATTAAAATGACCGTCGAGAGAGTGTTCCACCTACAACATTCCACCGACACAGATAACGACAATAATTAGAAACCAAAATAGTGTATTGTTGCCGAGCAAGAAATGCGACGATTCGCGCGATAACTTATACAAACTAGAACCAACCATAATTTCGCCTAACATGTTTGCTTAACCAGAACCAATGATCTGTCGCCTCCATAAAAAGGATGGGGTAATGACCGTTCTATGCGTTAAAAGCAAACAGTTAGTTTTCCTTATTTTTATTGCTTCCGGGACGCCAACGTAAGGATTAGTAATGTTAATTCCCAGATTATCGAAAATGAGCCAAGAGCCCTCCTTCCGTGTTTACGCGACGGAACAAATTCGATTCTGTTGACACACCTACGCGAACATCGCGCGAGCACATGGAAAACCACGGGAGCGATTCCGCGTAATTAGGCGCTGCTTTTAGTAAACCGTTACAGTGTTCCGCGTACCGCACTTCTGGAAGGCTTTGAAGCATGCTTCAAAGGCTCCTGAGTCCGGTACGCGAAACGCGGTTACGATTTGCTAAAATTCCCCATTCATTCACCGGCAGGAAAGGGACAATCGTAAAAATGAAAGACGTTTACAATTCTCTGCAATGCAAAAAAAAAAAGACCTCACATAGCTTTGTGTCACGTAACCTATACAGAAATTCAGTTTCCCTGCTAGATTTAGCGTAAAAATTGACGTCACGACAAAGAAATTAAATTTCTTTACTAAATTTACAGGGGACAATGATGTCCCATGACGTCATGTCACGTGACCTAAACAACACATTTAGTTTCCCCGCTACAAAATGGCCGTCATGACCTATGCACCAATTCAGTTTCCCCGCTAAATTTAGCGGGACAATTGATGTCGCGCGACCTCACGTCACGGGACCGAAAGACAAAATCAGGTACCCCGTTAAATTTAGCGGGGAAACTGAATTTCTGTATGAATTGCTATCGCAATTTACAGACAACCAACAATAGTGGTTTCTGCAGCCATTGTTTCTCTACGTGTCTTCTCTTGATCTTGCAGGGAGCCTAGATTTACCCGGGAGCCCCGAAAAAAAGCACGGTGGACAACTCGAACACTTCCCGAACGCTAAGACATGCTCACGCACAAACGTAGTCGCACGCAGGGCATGCATACAGTCGGCGCGAGCGCTCGCTCCGTCCACAGACAGGTGCCTAGATAACCAAACAGACGCACGCAGGTCGTTTCACGAGTAACCAGATTTAGCCCACGAGGCCCTGGCCCCGCTGAGGAAAATAGACCGAGGTGCCGCGAAAGGGGACACGGAACCAAAACACCGAGCTGACCTTCCGGAAATAAAGCGGGAGGCATCAGTGCCGACACTGCCGACGAACGCTTACGCGGGAGCAATAAAAGGAAGGAAACTAAAGTGAAGACAAGTTGGAAGCCGACTGAGAAACGAGGAACACATTTCGTGCCCCACTCGCTTTGTTCTAGAAAGAAGGCTGTGATCGCTGCAAAGTAAAGATGGCTTTCTCTTCACGTGGGCTGATAAGAATGACGAGTGAGGTTTTGATAGCCCCGTGTAGGTAGAGGTCGCGATTGTTATGTAGATCTTGGATAAAGAAAATGAAAGAAACACGGCGGCGCTCCGACCGGCGGGGTGACGGGCGCCTTTTAAAAAACCAAAAGGGCTCTAGAAAGTAAGAGCAGTACAACGAGATTGAAGTTTGCTGAGACGCAGGGTCTAATACTCATACCATGTCGATCACAGATTACGTTTATAGCTCACGCCGGCAACTCAAAAGAGGCCTCTACGAGCGCTAATAAAAACTGGCAGCCACCTTCATGTCCAGAGTCTTCTACTGCATTGAATGCAGGGTTTACGGAGCGATTGTTTAAACTCGACGTATGACGTCACGTGACCTTGCGTCACGTTCATGTGATACCACGATGTCGTCGTGCAATGGCACGTAACAGTGCCCGCGCGAATGCCTTGTGCCCTGCCATGAAATATGCGAGAATTCGATGGCATTCGATTTAGCGAGCTGGGGCCCAACGGGAGGTTATGAACTCCTTTAGGGTGCCTGGCTTGGCGGTTGCCACGGAGCCTCGTTCGGGACGTCTGCAGATCCGTCAGTTCTTTTGACGCCAGGACCTCGCGCGTGTTCGGCGGGGAAGAGTCACCCCGAGCTGCTCCCGGGTCATCACCATCGCTCGACACAGACACAAGTAGCTGAAAAAACACAGGCATAGCAAAGAAACTACGCGCTTGGTAAGAAAAAAAGTAAACAAAACAAAAACACTTTACGAACGTTTCTCTTTTTTTGCGTTTGAAGCACTGCGGGTTTGCCGCAATGCTTGACAAAAGACTTGTAGACTCAGCATTTTCATTTACAAGTTATTTTTTTCACATCATCGCGCGATTTTCTCGTTTATCTGAAGCTCTATCTGAACAATTCGTCCCAATCAGCTTCAAGGTTGGACAAGATAAAGTAAACTACAAAGGCCTTCAGAAATGTTGCGCGATGCGCGACACAGTAGGGAAAGTAGATAATGCCCCACTTTTTAGTAATGATATAAAAAAATGAAAGCCGTTTACAACTCCCTGTAATGCCGAATTAGAGCGCAGCTCTTGAGGAGGAGGAGGGAAGGGTACTGAGGGGAGGGTATGCCCTTCCTCCCTCCCCCTCACCTCTTCATCCTGCCTGCTACTCCTCCCTCCAAGCGGCGTCGGCGTAACCATGAGGTCACGTGATCTTAAGGGGGTCACGTGATCTCACGGGGTCACGTGACCTCGCGCGGACGTTTCGGCACCATGCCGAAACGTCGCCGCCCTTACGCCGACGGCGACGCCGCTCAAGCCGGAAACGGCCAACTGAGAGCTGCGCTCTAATAATAATGATAATCTTAATTTATTTAGGCTCTTCGAGTCAAAGGGAGGGGAGGGGGCAGGAAAAAATCTACGACCAGTTGTTAGTGAAAATGGTATGAGCTTTTGGGGGATCGGTGGCCGAGTGGGCTGGAAGCGCACACCCAGCTCGACGCGCGTGGAGCGAAAGCTCGCGCTGCAGAACTCAGGGATCCTGGGTTCGAGCCCCACCCCTGCCCGTTTCGATCTGGATGAGCATCGTACCGGCGTGCGGTCGTGTATCACTACTGCGTGGTGCACGTTAAAGACCCCAGGCTAGCGGTTGTGCCGCACTGGCTAAATTGCTCATCTACAGCGAGTGACTCGTCGCAACTTTAAAAAATGGCTGACCAACTACACGCTGTATAAACATCCCCACAACCGAATTTTAATGAGCTTTTGTATAGGTCATTAACACGATCCATTTCCGCATAAATCTAACCCAGAGCCTTACCAGTTAGTTGTGCACGAAAAGAAGGAGGCACGATTTATGTTTCTTAAGCTAGATCAAAGCGTCCGTTCTGGCCGACTGCTTGTAGTAAGAAGGTCCGGGCTAAAGACGTACGCCCGCAAAACTAAGCATGCAACCCATTAAAAAAAAAGGAAAGAGATTCAATTGCATCAGTAGGTCCTATTGCATTCCCTCAAAACACTGCGGACGAGGCAGAAAGCATATAAAACTATGGTATTTTCAATTATAGCTGTCTGCCCTATTTTAGCACATCACAGACGTTTCGAACGCGGAAGAATATGAAGTGTTGCGGCACTAAAAATCAGTATTCACGATCTCTAAAACAAAACCTGTGGAGCGAAAAAAAAACCCAGCTGGTTATGACGAGGTGTGCCTGGGGCGAGTATAAACAGCATTATAAATTAAGTGAAAGCCTATTAACAAAATAAGGTATCTTGATCCGTTTTCATCTCATTTATCTCGATCGAATTTCCAAATTCAGTTGCCCCCACAGCCCGTTTCTTATACCTCTTTATTGGGTATCGCACCTCGATAGAAGATGTCCCCGAAGGTGATGAATAAGCGATAGGCAGCATCAAACCTTCACACCTGCATCGCAATAAATAGCTTAACTCCTTAAGTTTTTATTTTCAAGCTCAGATAGAGGTGTTGCTCCTGAGCAACAGTGGGCACACGTGTCACCTACTTCACGTGGAAGGATTGGAAGCAGTTTCGGCTTGGAAGAAGACACAGGTGCATCTTGCACTTCCCGCAGTATAGAAAGGTGTAGCCAGACGTGCAATATTTACACCTGTTCTTCTTGTCGCCGTACTGAGGCCAATGGTTCACACCGTCGAACCTCACGTCTGTCACGGGTCTTGGCGTGACTGGACGAGTGATCTTCTCCTGGGGAGACACACCTCCGCTTTCATTTGCTGAGGGTGACCTCCGCTTCACTGCCTTTGTCTGCACGAATGCGAGGGCTTGTGCGACCTGAGATCGGAAGACCAGAAGCGACAGCTTCCTTTTGATGGACAGCTGCACACAGTGTCGTTTATACAACAGCCATGCATTCACAACTGACACGTCAATAATCCAAAAAATATTCGCATGTACCATTTCTTCGATTTGTGATCTGTACGGTAGAGCTCAATGAGCATGTCTGCGAGATCTACCCCACCCATGAAGGAGTTATATTCCTTCACCGCAAACGGACGCGTGACTTCGACACTTCGTTTTTCTTTGCTGCTCCACCGCTTGCACGTATCGGTTGGTTCAACACCCGCATAACTCGACACCAGGAGGACAGAGCTGTTGTCCAACCATTTGATCACTTCGGTGCCAGTTGTCCCATCCATGCGAAAGTCCGCAGAGCCCCTTCCCAGGTCCTTTAGTACCGTGTCCGAAGCCAGGGGCATTTTTCTGTCCTGTCAGCTCTCACCGTTCCCACGGAAAGGATCCCCTTAGTTTTCAGCTCCTCAACCAGACGCAGACTGGTGAACCAATTGTCAAAAAACACTTTGTAGTTCTGGTGCTCCGGCAAATCTTTCACCAAGTCGCAAACAATGTCTCCAGAGATGCCGAAACCGTGATCCTTAGCCGTTCCTTTCCCCTCGTAGATGATGAAATCATGCATAATGCCCGATGAACTAGCCCTTGTAAACACCTTGTACCCCCATTTGTGTGGTTTTGACTTCAGGTACTGTTTCATGTGGGATCGCCCTTTGAAGGGGATGATCTGTTCATCAATGCTCTGTTTCTCTTCTGGAGCCACAATCTTCATGTTTCTTCTCAACTGATCAACAAGTGGGCGCACCTTGAAAAGACGGTCATGACCATCAGTGTTACGAGGCTTCGCTTGGAGATTGTCGTTCATGTGCAGACAGCTGTGGATTGTCTCGAAGCGATTCCTGGTCATCAGGTCAGCAACTGCCGCAAACCGCGTGCCATTCTGCCAAAACATGCGAAAATGAGGCATCCGCACCGTTCCCGAAATCACAAGAATCGACAGGTATTTGCGCATTTCGTCAGGCGACACATTGGCGCATGTGCCATTCTTTTGTGTTGAGTAGAGGTTTGTTTGATAGCAGAGGATGGCTATCATCTGGTCATCGAAGAACGCGCGAAAGTATTCATATGCGCTGTACACATCGTCGGGTGGTGGGGGGATTTCACCTTTCCAGGCTGTGTCCTGTCCACTCAGGTCCATTTTCTTCCACGCTCTAGTGGCCTTTTGTTTCCTTGGATTTTTCTGGCGAGCCCCATCAGAATGACTGGTGTGCGGCAAAGAGTCGGCAGGACTGTTCGTTGTCTGGGTGTCGCCACCTTCTTCTGGATGCTCATCACGGATGACGGTCACAACTTCAAGAGGACAGAGATCAGTGTAGCTCCGCTCTTGTCTTGGATCGTAGTCTGGGTCATCTGGATCACTGTCGAGGTCGATGTCTGATATTTCCCCATCTGGTAGGAAGATGAGCTCGTGAATTTCTTCTTCGGAGAGGGGCCTATTTCTTCTTGGTGCATCCATCTACAGGATGAACGAACACAATAAATTGTTTGTTTTCTGTAGTTCCTTTATGGCGCGACAGTGCAACAATACTGCTGGAAATATATTGTTATAAAAAAGACAAAGGTACCCACATATGCCCGATGTTGCTCCTGGGCAACACCTCAGTTCACTGGCCGAGAAAAACCTTACAAAAGATGTTTTGAAATCTTTTGCTTTATCTTTATATTCTCTAGTACCACATCCAGTAATTGCGCTAACAAGTTGGTTGCTATAGTGCTTGTTGTCCGTGAAATAAAACAATTCCGCTTACCTTGTTGGGACTCCAGGAGACACGCGCACACGTTGTTGTGCAGGTCTGAAAACACGTGGTCCTAGAACAAAAGGTGGTAGCTGCTGCCATCTCGTTTTCTGGTTGGGAGTCTTGCATTGTTTCCCCTAGGCAAGAGAGGGCGCTAGGTGCCCAGCAAAGTAAAGAGTGCTCAATAAAAAAAATATTTTTTGAGGTGTTGCTCCTTAAACGCCAGATCGGGTTTCGTCACCAAATACTAATGGCCATTCAGTTTGACTTTTCTGTCGCACTTTGTTTAAATATTTAGCCCCCGTGCCAAGTGCATCGCGCTTGGCATGAAGTTAAACAGAAATAAAAAAACATTTGAAAAAACTAGTTTTTTTTTGTGTTTTTGTTTAGAGAGTTTTGAAGAGTTTGTTCTCGATTCCTCTAACCTTCAGGATCCAGACAAGTCACGCTAGAGCCACTGATTATGCTACGCTTAGAGCATGGAAACTCCATTTCTTGACTGTCTCGCAGGCGCCGCCATTTTGTTGCATAGTCCAGAGCGTGCGCCCTTGGCGACAATTACCATCCGAAAATGCTGCTTCTTCAGCTTCAGAGACGGTGTCAGGAAGCTAGGGTGAGATCGTTTCGCCCTGTCGCGGACTCTTTAAACATTTCTAGAGCACAAAATCCTGCGGTCTCAGACAAATCACTGGGAACAATGATTTGAAGCAACACGAAGGCTGCGGTGTCCCTACTCTGAAGCGCAGCTAAGTTAGTGGCTCTAGGTGGCGCGTGAGACAAGCCGCTTCCCGATGGAAGTAAAGCGGAGAAAATATACCAGTGCTCGTATGCCAGCGACGTAGTTCCTTAGTGCTGCAGGTACGTCAAACTTCCAAACCCACATATACAATGAGCGCATCTGACTCGGCGTAACGGCGTCAAAACAGCGTAACGAAGAAGTATACTAACCGGAGCTACACATTTATTCACTTGAGACGCCGCTGGTTATACTCTCTAAGGACGCGTTTTCTTTATAGGTCTTTAAAATTAATTTACACGCAATGTGTATCAGTCCTTATGAGTACATGAAAGCCAAAATGAATATGTAGTCCATTGTGGCGCATGCAACTTGGCAAATAAACACAAATAAACCCAATCCTGATTCGTAGTGGTGTTTGCCTTTCCGCGTTGTCGTGGTGGTACTACGGAGACAAATAAATACATTTAAAGCTAAATTGTTTTATATCTAACTCTTTCAATGGTGTTGTTAACTAAAACTAAGACCTCCACAGATCAGAATACGGAAGGAGGCCCTCTACACCCCAACGCCGTCTCGTGACACGACGATAAATACACCGCGGAAATATCCAGGCTGTTGACTAAACGCGTACTTTCTGCCGGGAATTTTAAACTGCGAATGCCACGTATTCAAAATATTCCGTGTGTATACCCTGCACTAAAAACAAGTGAGAAAGTCGCGATTCATGGTCAACGCCAACCAGAACTTCGAACTCAGCTCGTAGCAAAGAAACAAATGAAGGCACTAAAATACCCTTTCACGGTTAACCTGAAATTCAGCTCCCGAAACCAGGAACCATAGGCTCACCACACCTTAAAGACACCTTCTTCGGAGTCCTCTAACAGCTTTCGTGTTCGGCAGAAAAGTGGTAAACGGTGGGGACAAACCAATACCACCCTCAAAATGCTATTTTTTTAAGTGTCTGGAAACACATACACACACGCGCTCGAGCGCACACGCACACATACAAGATCGTACACACACAGATCTTCCATGTGTTAGCGCCGTCCTAAAAAAAAGCAAAGTTTGTGCCCTTACTTGAGTGGCGCTCCCAATACCCTTATGACATGTCTAACGCATATTACACTTGCGCATTTTATTTTTTTCTCCGGCGTTTGATATGAGGTTTTAAACACGCTCTAGAGACGTAAAATGCAGGTTCCAAGTAATAGTTAGCGCATAAAAAAAAATAGATTCATGGCCATTGTAATATTTGAAGCGAGTCTTCAATTTCAGTCTTTGTCAATAAAACGTCACCTTCACTTGAACGGCTCGCGGGGGCGACCGTCAAATATGAAACGGCCACTTGTACATTGAAACAAGGAAGAGTTGGAATCATGCAGAAACCAATACACGCCCGAGAGAGTGGCGACGGGACTTGGAGCGCCTCTCATCTGTCATGGAGATTGATTTCGATCGGATTCGATCCATGAAAGACGTCTTCCGTTATAACTTCCTCGGGAACGAACGGAAATGGCAAAGGTTGAGGAAACCGGGCAAACACAAACACAAAAATAGAGATAAAAAAATTAAAAAAAACGATGATGGAAACCGACATACGAAATCATTCCACAAGATAACAAACAGACAAGACGCTAAAACGCTGAAGCGAAAATTATAACGAACAACGATGCGACAAATGGAACGGTACGAACAGCACGAAAGGGTACAACGACAAAACGAGCGGTCAGGACCGCAAGACAGAAAACTCGACTGACAAAAAAACCATAACAACCACGTGGGGAAGGAAACCTGGAGCCACTTCTGAGCGGACGTCTTCTCTATCATAGCCAGGGGCCAATAGCGGAGAGGAGGAGGCTGTTGGTACACGAGGCCGCTAAGTGGTTTGCCCCAGAGCCACTAAGCCTCGGTCAGTTTCACTTTCTCTTGGAAGCCGCCAGCTCGGACCCCAGTGGAGCAAAGTGTGTCTCTTGTCCTCGAGGAGCCCGTCGGAAGAGCTCCTACGGCGTTATCGTCGGCCCAGTATTTATTGACACTCGCCAAACGAGGGGATCGTGTACCTACGTCAGTCCGGCGTTCTCTTTTGGTTCGTCAAGCCGGACTGGGAAGCAGAGTGATGAACGCTAAGAGCGCTAGGTGAGCGCAAGGCCACTTAGATAGCAAGGCCGGAGTGCCGGGGTTTCCATACGTCATTTAGAAGGGGCCAGCGTGGGGCACAGACTGAACACGAACACCACGTTCGCGTTCGGCGGGGATTCGTGTCCAATCGGTGAGGGAACACGAAGATCCCAGCCAAACAGTGAAGAAGCACTCGCTATCTATGTTCAACCTTAAGCTGAGACTGGAGCCAAAGCTTCAGGCGCGAGATGGCCCGCGCTCCTGGCTTTGAGACGCGCATGTTCCAGCGCGATTGCTCGTTCTACGGAAGAACGCTCCAAAGCAGCGACCTCGACCTCTCGTGTTTGTGAGATTGGCTGCAGTCTCAGGTGAAAGGGGTCCGGAAACGAAATGTTTGCACACATTTTTATTTGTTTAGATGTAGTCTACGTTGTGCCTGTAACCCAGAAACACTAGATTAGACTAGCGTTTCTGGGCTGCGGGCAGAGAAGTCAGGAAAGCTATTTTAAAAACGAATGAACAGATTTCAAGATTGCGTCCGGTGGCGGTCTGTGAAGCTTCGCTGGAATGCCGTCACGTCATGAGTTCCTAAAAAGCAGAGCCAGTTCGCGGCAGTATGGCTCGCTCGTGCAGTTACTTAGTCCTGAATGTGACTCGACGGAGAATGCTAACGCGTTTGCTACGCTGTAGATGTTAAAGCTTCCACAGTGCTTCCGCAACCTGCATTCCACACCATCAAGATAGTCGTTCTTTGCAGACGATAGGTAGGGACGTGATCACAAAACGCGAGGACCTCTGCCAAACCAACCTTATCCCTCCTTTCCCCGTATGCGCTGTGAAAAGTGTGCTCAAGTATGGCACCCAGTGAATACTTTATATACATAGCTTGCGGGAGTCACCATTGCTGGTTACTGACTGTTATTAAGCCGAAAGCATTACTTGTCTCATTGAGCGAAAAACCGATAAAAATACGAGTGAGCGGCTCGCGACGCTCAATAAGCGACCCTACTGGTCCCATTACCTTGGCGTGGTCCTTGCGGTAGTCCTAGACCTCAAGGACGACCTCACTTGTCACGATACGTGAAAAACAAGTGGCGTCGGCGGCTTTGCTGTTGTGCCCGAAAGATGTTCATAAAATATGTGATCAAGCTTCATCAGCCTGATATCATCATACGTCACCAGCGTGATGTCACCGCCGGAGCGCCGTGCGCAAAAGGTACGCTTCGGACTTCATCTGTGCTCGTTATACGCTTCGTGCGATGGATCATGAGGCGACCGCGTCTACATCTACGGCGGCTTCCGCACGCAAACGTGGCCGCCCACGCAAACATGCCACAGCCTATTGAAGTGTTTTCCTCTAGGCGTCGTTCTCGACGTCGTCCTCTGGGCGTAGTCTTAGACGTCCTTAAGGTAGTCCTAAAAGTCGTCCTAGACTTCGTTCTGTACGTAGTCCAAGAGGTCGTCCAAGAGGTTGTGCTTGAGACTTCTTCATGATGCAGAAGCAGTCGTCCATCTATCTTAGAAACACTTCGAAGCTTGCCGCTAAGGACTGTAGAGGCTTTTTTTCTATGGCTTCCATGCACAGGTTTGCTGTGGCGACAGAGATGGAGGCCCCCATTGCAGTTCCACTGGTCTGCTTAAAGTACTCCCCTTTGAAGCTAAAATAAGTTACTCAGGCAGAATTTGAGGGGCGGTAGAGCTCGTCCACGCTGAGCTTGGTCCTGTGGCTTAAATCTCTGTCTTTCTTCAGGTGTTTCTGACAGTCAGACAGCTAAGGAGACCGGAACGCTTGTGAACAGCGATATAGCGTCAAAATATACCAGAATCTCCTCAGCGTTTATATTTAAATGCAAAATCTGCTCCACGAAGTCGCTGGCGTTGCGCACATATGTCAGAGTTTTCCCAACGATAGGAGAGAGAGTGTGATGAAGGTAATTTGACAGTGCTTTGAGCGGGGAGGTGGTGAAGTCCACGATGGGTCGGAGGGGAACGTCAGGTTTGTGTATTTTTGGAAGTCCGTAGAAACCGGGGGCAAAGCCTTTCCGGCAAAGAAGGCGCAGGTGAAGGCTCCTGGAACTCGGGTGTTTTCTGAAAATATCCGTAAGAATCTTGTTCATCTTCGTCGGGACTTGTGATATTGGGTCCCTCTTGAGTTTTTCATACGTAGAGGAGACAAGAAGATCGCGGACCTTATGCTCGTAGGCATCCCAGTCTAGGGCGACCGCTGAGTTGCATTTATCCGCTGGCAGGATCACGATGTGTCCTCTCGAAGCTTCCCAAGAGCTTGCACATCTTCTCTTGATAAATTGTGGGAGTGATGTTGTGGAAGTTTTGATAGCGCATCAACCACTTTTTGTCGGACTCGTTCGCGAGCGTTTGAATCCAGCTGCGCGATGCCGTTTGCTATTGTGGCAACCATTTTTGGCAAAGACGGCTTCGTCGTTGTCATATTGAAACCGTGACCCTTCGCTCACAAAAAGAAAGTCGTCTTGAAGAAAGGTTCGTGACAAACCCGTCGATACTGTATGTTGTCTTGTGCTTCTCCATCAGCCTCGAGAAAATTTTACGCTGGACTGTTTGCTGTTTTGCTGCAGCAGTGGCAGCGAGACTTGTGGCGAACTACTCTAAAGCTGGAAATACGTCGAGGATTCGATGTTCCAGTTTCCGACCAGTAAAACACAGGTCCAGCTCTTTTTTTTTCTTTATGGTTGTGTTACACTCGTGTATTCGAGCTTTAACTAAGCGGTGCTTCACCTGGTCGATAATCGTGTGTCCCTCTGGTGTATGGACGGTGAGTTTGAGATGAAGACTGCAAGGGGAACACGTGTGAATCTGGGCAGTTTCTTGTAAAGTCAAGATGGGTCTAGAACGTCGAGATGGTACGAGCGAAGTGCACATACCGTTTTGCCAGCTGGGTAGTCTCCTTTTCGAAGTCAAGGCATAAAAACTTGAATGTAAACAATAGACATAAGTCAGCCTAGTTGGAGAAACTCATTATTACAATAAGACGACCAACCAAACCCCAAATTAGGAGCCCAACGTTTCGAAGCCTGTTCGGCTTTTTCTTAAGGGGCGATGGGGGCGACTATGGGGGAAAGGAGCCGCAATCTTTTTTTTTCTTTTATGGTGGTGGCAAATGCACACGAACCCTTCTGCTTCCTCTATGCCATCGCCATTTACAGACAGCACACCATACCCACTTCGCGTACTTTCTTCGCGAAAACATCTACGCGCGGAGCTGGTACTGGGTCCGAGTTCCAGATGGCGTGACGCCTGGGACGGCGCCGCTGTGGACGGACGCGCCGGCGGCATGCTCCCTTTGCTACTCTCCATTTAGACTTAACATGGCAAACGCTAGATCATGACCGTGCGCTAGATACTACAGGGCTGGGGGGGGGGCAATAAAGAGCCGGAGCGAAGCACGTGACCACTCCCACGGAATCAGAAACTCGCGAGGAGCGCCATCGCCTCTTTTGCTTCGATGCTCTTATTGGCTTTCCTAGAACCATAGATGTAGACGTGACGAGCTAAGGCTGACGGTGACAGCTCTGCGGTGGTCAGAGGTCTTTGAACGCCGCGACGATTTCAACGAAACAAGAGAAACTGCTCCCCACACGTGACGTTCGGGAGTCAGTAAATACCGCTGACGGCCTTCTGATGCCAAGAACGGGTAGCTAACGAAACGGTTAGCCGGACGTCGGTGGGCGCCAGAGTTCGTTTCTGTCGTTTACGAAACTCTTGTATCTGCCCTTTCTATTTTCAAAATATTTTTAGTTGTGTTTCTCTCATTGTACGACATGCAGGTTGGGACACGGGGGTAAAGGTGGGTGAGGAGGAGTGGCAAATCCTGTGCGCCGACACCCGGGTCCCGAGTGAAAGATCGCGAAAGAGAGCGACAGAACATGAGAGAAAGAAAGCAACGTTGCCAGCTGAAGGATGACAGTCGCAATGGTAATCGCGAAGACTGAAAACTCTCAGCAATATAAACAGTGATAATTTAACGTTGTAAACTAAAATCTGAGCTATTCTTACGCTTATAAAAAGCAATACACTCATTACGATGCATTAATTCTGTCGAAATCTCGGAAATCTGGTGGTTGCGCGATTTCGTATTCCTCGGCAGCGCCCACCAGCGCCCAACCCGCGAAGCTGGTTATCTGGTTTAGTTCAGCGGTGACGCGAGGCCGTACATCTGCGCGCTATGCGAAAAGAAAGCTTCGAAAGGAACGCGAATATCTTTCTACCGGTAAGTTCGCGGATCGTTGAAGTTCATAAAACTGCTCTGATGACATAATTATATTCGTGAAATCGAAGGCAGTTGGTAACCATGTGTGGGACCCCGGAGGTCTGCCTGCATGCTCCGCCGCTTGCGGCAGCCATGAATGCATGGGAAAATGGTGGACCTTTTCCTCTAGAGTTAGTATGTATGATCTCTATGGGTTGGGACAACTGATCTCCATGACAATTGCTGGATCGCGTTTGCCCGCTCCGCGAATGCGGCCACTGGCGGCCATCTTTTTGGTAGAGTTATATTACCTCTAGCCAAGGTACAGCTGCTGCAGCCACTATCATCCATCCATGGCAGACAGCGTTGTGGCAGTTGTGGTGGCAGGCTGCCATCAAAATAGCGTGGGTGATAATTCGTGCTTGATTGAAATTGTTTGACGAAACATATTTTTGAAACGCTGTGTGAACGGTAGCCCGATCTTTGAGGACTCGGCGAAAGTTCTACGAAAGAGCAGCACCGGGAAAAAGCAGCACAGCACGCATCGAAAGTCGCATCGAAAGAAGCATCGAAAGCAGACGCCGGTGCGGAGTCTGCTTTCGATGCGAGCTGCGCTGCTTTCTCCCGGTGCTGCGCTTTCGCAGAACTTTCACCGGGTCCTCAAAGATGAGGCTACTGTTCACGCCGGGTTTCAAGAATCTGCTTCGTCGAACAACTTCAATCAAGCACGAAATATCACCCACGGTACAGTGCACTAGATCTACGGCTATTTTATGGCAGCCTGCCGCCATTGCGCTGTCCGCCATATTACTATGATGGCTAGAGATGATATAACTCTACCAAAAAGATGGCCAACCCTGGCTGCATTCCCGTCCATAGGCGGAGCAGGTCAAACGCGATCCAGCAAATAGATATAGAGATCAGTGGTTGGGACCAGTCGGAGTTGCGAGACGCTCATTTCTATGATCTGTACCTGCCGTTTTTCCCGTGTCGTGTGCTGTTCTCGTGTTCCCGTGTTGGATTGCATCATTAATGTTTGCGCGGTCGCTGGGCGAGTGTGTGCGTGGACGTGGACTGCTCCGAGGAATATATCTCACGAGCCGGAGACGAGCCTCCGCTCGTCACCGGATCCGCGTCTCCACGGCAATCGTTTGGCCGGTCCAGTGGCATTCGTTTCGCCGTCCAAGAAGCTTCGCTGCGTCGCTTCTGCTTGACAATGGGAACGTCTTCTTCGTGGACTGTGTGTGCTCGGTGGTTGGATGATTTCGATTGAGCCGTCTTCGGTCGTGACAGCGCTCTGTCACGACCGTTGACATGCTTCGTAAATAGTGCATCTAGCCTTTGGATTAGTTAAAAAATGTTTTGGCATTTTACGGGTCTTTTTTAATTTGCTTATATCTTCCCCAGAGACGCGAGCACCCGCAAGTGGGCTACAGACAAATTAAGGTGCGAACTGTATGCGGTATTAATTTTGCGTGCATTTTGGCCGCGCAACGTGCCAAAGGAGTGCAGCTGCGGTCGTAATCACCGTCAATTACAGCCTTCGTTAACCGCGGGTGACGAGAAGAAAGCAATCTCTCGCCGACGGCGACCGCATTCATTTTAATTATCGATTAACGTAAGCGACGAGAAAGCTGGTTCGCGCCTGCTACGCGGGGACGCGAATATATGGATGCTGAGAACCGGTGGGGGATGTTGCTTTATCGACTGTCGCAAATAATTTCCGCGTTTACCATTGTTTTCCACTAAGAGATAGAACCCTCGAGTACTTTGAAAACTTTATTGAAGAAGGATATTGGTGCGAAAAAAGCACTATATCTGTAACCCAATTCACTGACGTGGTGACACACGACGACAGTATAAAAGACTCATGGACAGTCAAGGGAGACCAACAAAGTCTGTACAACGGGGCTGCTATATTGCAGAGCGTAGAAAGGCGTCATAACTTAAAACCATGGGACTAAGAAGAATTAAAAAAAACAGACAACGCAACACAAAATCTCAAGAACGGCCGAGTTTATTCGTCCACACCAAAACAAGAAAACAGAACATGACGGCGAGAAGATTTGATCAGACGTGGCTTGACAGGCTAAATCCGTTCAACACTTGACACGCTTCCGGCAACGAGCATCCGCCACCAAGCACCCGAAAAGATAATCTCCATCAAGACTACGAGATCCGACCAACTTCCTAATATCGTATGCGGGCGTTCACTTCTCAAAAAAGTCATACTGTCCCAAACTGTGTTTTATCTTTCTGGTTCCTTGTGTTGCCTCCTAAAACAACGCAAGGAAACAGAAAGATTGTTTCCTAAGAAGTGTCGGCGGACGCCACTGCTGCCGGCAGTTGCGAACTGTGTGCAAGACAGATTGCCTTGAAACTCAAGATTGCACACAAGGAAGGTCAGTCACCGCATACAGAGCGAGAGAGAAGACTTGGGAAAGAGGAAAGACTAACGTGGGAGTTACACCCAAAGGCCGAACGGTCATCGTTAGCAGTCACCGCGAAGACAAGGCGACGGTAGTTGTGTCCGGGTGGTCGCTATCTTGGTGTTCAACAGTATGAGATGGAAAACAAACAACATCAACTTACCATTTCAAAGTACCGACGTGTAAAGTAACGTACAAGGAATACAGAAACAAGTTGGCAACCACAATGACGTTTCGTTGCTGTTTTTGTTTCACCACGCCAACCAAACATTTTGAGCTTGGAGAGAAGCACTCGGAAACTCTCACATGAGCATTTGCAGAAGACGTGTCAAAGAAGACGGTTATTTTACAAAGTGAATAAAAGAATAGAGTTCATTCTCGAACCGAGCAGGGAATGTACCCATGGCCAAAAGATTTAGTCCCGTGCGATATTCTTGTGTGGACTATCTGCGGAGACACAAGAGAAAAAAGCGCACGGCGACAAGCACCTTGTGCCCGTTGAGAAGCTTAATAAAATTGAAGTTGGAAATACTAGTAGCTCCACTAACTGTAAAAACATCTGACTTTACATGCAAGCATTGCTTCGAATACATTCAGAATGAGATTGCTTCACCCCACAACGTGAGTACATCGAACTCTTCTCTCCTAGATTCGAATGAAATTGTTGGCGGAGTGAATCAGATCTTGAGTACTGTTAGTGCTTCGGTAACTCCACTAAAACCTTCTAAAACCATAAAAAAGGAGGCACGCAGCCAACTTGAAGACAAAAGAAGTTCAAGTGACTTCTTCGATTGGATTAATAATAATAATAAAAATAATAGTAATACTAATAATAAGAAGAATATTATTGCAAATGATCAAACCGAGTGTGAAGTCAGACCTGCGTAAGCCACACTGGGCTTAACTGGCAGCGTCTTACAATCAGTGAAACCAGCCCTATGCAAAAGGAAACACGTAAAATAAAATCCACACAAAGAAAGTAGAATAAAAAGGCAAAGTAGTGAGCATTTTCCAAACTAAAATTTCTCAGGGCTTTCTTGATCTTGTACTTTGTTCTTAAATTAAGAATACTAGAGGGCAGTTTGTTCAGAAATGCTGGTGCATTATAACTACGAGCTCTTTTTCCAAATCTTGTCGAACATCGAGGTATCCGGAAACGCTCTTTGGGTCTAATAATACGAGAAGGTACATATAGAACTTTAAATCAACTGTCCCAAAAATGCCTATGAACAACACTTTCCATCAATAGAGCGTTAAAATCAGGCAAATGCAATGCTTTCAATATGTCAATGTTCTTTCCAAGGCATAAATCATAGGAAATGTTCTTTAACAAATAAGGTAGAATCCAATTAATTCGAAATTGTCAACGGAGAACACAATGACCATACACGATAATGCCGTAACGGAGCACACTGGTAGGAAGAAAGCTGTCTAGGGTTTACGGTGTGAAAACCCTCGAAGACCTTTGTGAGCACTGTGCGGAGTGGTTCGACGTGTTCCGCGAAGCACTGAAGGCATCCACCTCCCATCAGGAGAGCAAGCGATTATACACACTTTTGCTACAAAGTATCTCCTAGAAAGAAATACTGCGTCTGGTGCCAGAAGCGACTACCTACTATATGATAGCTCTAACAAGGAGACTGAAGCGGAAAGGAGGCATATGGGGGAAACTTCCGATCCCTACATAGGGAAACGAAAGTCGAAGAAGTGAGGGTTGCCCTTGAGTACTACACGCGTGACGACCTCGCATGTTCTGTTCAGAAAGGACGTCGGGGGAGCCGGCATCAATAACAAGAAGACCAAAGTCGTGCGGAAAAGTCCCTATAATGGAGACAAGCTAGGTCAATTAGTGTGAAGGTTTGTTGCCGCTTTTCTCGATTGGAGGTCCTATGCTACTAACAAAACTGCAATGACGGCTAAGCAACTATTGTTTTCTTTATTCGTAAGCTGCATTTCAAGACGCACATTTTGATCTGTTTTGCGAAGTTTTGCATAAAGTTGTTCGTTTGTAAAAAAATATTGTCAATGTGTCTGTAAAACGTATTTTTCCTCTGTGTTTCGTAATTTTCTTTTTTTTGCACAGAAATATATTATTTTAATTTTTAATATTTGGTAAGCATGGTGTCAATTGTCTGAAAAATAAAATAAAAAAATCTAACTACGTGTTTGTTTCGGTATGACATTGGCGGCTGTGCAAATTACAATGGTGAAATCTCGGCATTGTCCAGCCTTCGAGCTTCTCAATTTTATATGTCTGGGAAACATTCAGCTACGGCGTTCAAATATAGCTGGATGTTCCTTTCAAGAACATGGTTTTCACAAAGATTTATTACAGAAATATAAAAATTATGGCCTGGACAGTAATTGCACGATCTTACGTGGAGACAGCTCCAATAACTTACCAGTATCGTTAACGGAGTATTTAAGGAGCCTGACATAGCCTAGCACCACGTTCGCAATATACATGTCGTAGATAATTTCCATGAACAGTCTTAATACTGAGCGTATTAAGACTGTTCATAAGAATTATCAACGACACGTATATTGCGAACGAGTGTTACTGCGGCTATGGCAAGTTACTTACATAATCCGATAATGACACTATTAAGTTATCTGAGCTGTTTCCACGTCAGATCGTACAATTACTGTACGGGTCATAGCGTCAGATGGAGACGGTAGGAATTCGGCTCAAGCGATTTCGCGCCGCAATTTCTTAAAGTCAGAATCCGCTCCCAGATCAAATAACCTTTTCTTCTTTTTTATCTGCGATCGCGAAACGTCACAGCCGCACATAAATAATTCGCCAGCCGCGAACGACGGCATGACGATCGGGAGCTGACAGCCGTCACTTAAGTCAGAAACCCGATAAAAGTGTCGCTCGTTTTACTCAAGTCGAAGACTGCCAAACCACCCCGCAGTTGTCGAAGTTCGGCGCATCGACTCATTAAAAGTACCTCGCACGCGAAACGCTGTTCCCCGGTGAATTAATTAATTTAAAAATCTGTCGCACTAAAAGGGCAGTCTTTTTCGGTGATAATTATCGCGTCTAACGCCAACAACATCGCGGTTAACGCGCAAACGGGAACGACAGCTCATTGGACTTCGGAGAGCAGCCTCATTTAATAAACCCGTCAAGCCGCGCGAAGCATCTTTCCTACGCCGGCGTTTTGGATTTAGATGACTTGGCAAAGTGACAACAGCACACGGCACGACGCGCGTAGAAAGTTAATGGTATTTCTCGAACGTCGTTCGCCGCAGCCAAGAAAGAGCTGATGCGTCCCAATTTCGGCGGGCAGAACGCGCTCGTGAAAGGGAAGAGCAACATAACGGGAATGTTCGCAAGCGCAAGGAGTTGGAAGCATTTTCCGTCGCGCGAACAGGAATAGATCATTACGAGCATGCCAGGGCCGGTTTCCACAAAGAAGAGTTGCGGTTGCCGCTGAAGGTTGCACAACGCAGTGCCTTTGTCTTAAGTTTTCTTAGGTTACGCACGAGTCAACGAAACATTCGTGTCTCGAATGTCGCGTGCCAGGCTCTTCAACTGGAAGCCGGGTTTAACACGAAGCAAACATGTCCCGGCGACTTGTGGCGTAAACAGACTTAAACTTTTGTAACGTAACGCAACGTACGAAAACGGGGCTGCGCCCGAACCAGCCTTTTTTCCAGTCCTTAAAATGTACCGGCTACAGCGCCGAAATGACGGAGTACCGTCAACTTGAACGTTGAGAACGGCGGCTGTTATCGAATCGGTGAGTTAGTTTAACCACTCTCAAATAGTTAGAAACTAGTTGGAGAAAAAAAGAAACCTACAATCTCTTTAGAACCATTCAAAGGGTGTTTCATACAATATAGAAGCTCCAGAAA
Source organism: Ixodes ricinus (assembly GCA_037355805.1). Taxonomy (NCBI): domain Eukaryota; kingdom Metazoa; phylum Arthropoda; class Arachnida; order Ixodida; family Ixodidae; genus Ixodes; species Ixodes ricinus. The sequence goes on along the minus strand of JAZHYW010011413.1, from coordinate 45,889 downwards.
AAAAAAAGTTTTAGAATAATAGAGAGTTTTAGGAGATCGTTTTTCCCCCGATAACGATACCTCTTCTCCTTTCCGGCGGCCTTGAGCATGCATCGTCTCGTTATCGGATGTCGTTATCGGGGCGAAAAGACGACCTGCTACAACTTTCTACTGTTTCGATACCTACGATAACCCCGATGAAGAATCGATAACGCTACGATGCAAGCACATAGGCGGCAGCGGAGTATCGGGTGCCGTTATCGGAGCCTTCGGAACGGCCTACTAAAACTCTCTAAGATCACACCTATTTACCGGGAGTGAGTAGCACCCCTGACTAAAGGCTGGTTCACGCATTTGCGTTTCAGTGTGATCGAATGCGTTGCAACCGCGTATGACCGCTTATGACGAATGAATGCACTAGCGCCATCTATCCGCGTATTAGCAGACTTTTTGCAGTATTTGCGAGATCAAATCTACGCACTGTCTACGAGAAATGGCTTCGAGAAATTATTGTCCCAATTCTTTCATGCACGTCGTGCAAGAATGATGCGTAATATAGGCGCAGCTCGAAAGTGTTTCTGGACTGCCCGATAGATGGCGCCAGTGAGTTTTCTCGTCGTAAGCAGACAAAAGCGGTTCAAACGCAGTCCATCACACTCGAACGCGAATGTCTGAACCAGCCTTAACTGCGTCACTGACTTAAAAAGTCCATAAAAAGAAGAAAAAAAGATTTTTTTTAACAGTGTGCTTGGGACACGCGTGTCAAATAATTAATTTTACGGGAAAAACAAAATTTTTAAAAGCAATACTGACGGCGCGGGATGCGATTTAGTCGGTGGTCACCTCTTTTCCACTCGTTTTCTCTCTCGGCATTTTGGGCGCGTGGAGGAGAGCTGGATCGGCTTCGCCCTCACGTTGAGGCGGAAAGAGCGAAATACCGAGGATGGTCATTCCGGAATGACCCGTGACGTCATGGACTTTGCGCGCGGAACTTCAAATAAATCACTCGCCGTCAATATTGCTCTAAAAAAATTTTGTTTTGCGGGAAATTTATTTCGAGACACGCGCGTCCCAACCAGACTGTTTATTAAAAAAATATTTTTTTTCTTTTCAAGGTTCTTTTTAAGGCGACAAACCGTAATCTCAAGTACGTTGCTACATTGCACGCTTTAAACCGTGACGTGGTTAATTACACGTTCGAGAGTCCTCAATCACACATTGTGAATACGGGCGCATGTCAGACGTGAATCCTAAACCAAACGATTGAAAGTGCGCGCTCTATTTGTTTGTTTGTTTGTTTCTGAAAGGATAGGAACAGTACCGTGTCTCTTGCTCTCAGTGTCGAACAGCTCTAAATGCTCCTCCGTCGTCGGCTCATTTTAATATTTCATTCCATTAGGTCGTTGAAGACGTCGATGTGCCGCGTAATTAGGAGTAAGTGCATAACGGCAGATATATTTCTGACATCATGATGATACTGTATTCAGCCTGACTGATGCCGTAACTGGAATTAGTCGTGACAAGTTTCGTGAGCCATAAAATTGGCTTTAGCTACTTACAATATTTACATGGCCATGACGTTTGGAACGACTATGGAAATCGGTGTTGCTTGAGTCTATGCAATAGTTCCATCACATTAAAAGATCCTGTCGGTGGGGTGGGGCGCAACGCGTGTAATAATTATTTACCGTCGTAGCTCGTGGCCACAGAATCACCGCACTCAGATACCACTGTGATCCAGTGTTCGTGGTCCCGTGGCCGTGTTACACGTGACGCTGATGCCCGCAGCGCATTAGATTCAAACTTTCCAGTATACAGCCGGTCACAAAAGAATCTGGAACACAGGAACTCACTTAGTTTCTAACATTTGCACAAGAGGGCGGCAAGAGAAATAGATAAAGAAAGAAATAGACGATGATGATGATGATTAGAAGGACGGAGAGGTTCGCCTAAACCAATTGCCCTGGCAGGCTGCTTCGTCCTGCAGGTAGAGCAACAGGTACTTAAAATAGGACGAAGAAAGATATAATAATAACGATAATTAAATAATGCCGGTCACGATGGTTCCAGCGTCATAACAATGCATTAGCTCGGTTTTTCCTTTGGGTCACTAACAAGGCGCACGCTTATGAAATACCTGCACCCGAATGTTGAGGAGGCACGAATGACAGCAGACTGAACAAACAGCCAACAATGTGCGCCAGTCACTTAAACAATCGTTAGTGCAGCACCACTTGTCTCTACACACGCTCTCTTCTCATTCCACGGCGAAGGTCAAAGCTCATAGATTCAACTCCATGGAACGAATACTATGCCACAAAAAGGGCGAGGAATTTCGCAGTGCGGCGTTATAACTCTGCACGCCGCGGTGTTCGAACAGTGGCTGTGTCATCACACGCAAGGCGAACTTGCCGCCAGGCCAAGTTTCGTCGGTTGTTCTCCGCATATTAGCTCCACGGAGCAGAGCTTTCAGAAAGATCGATAAGGAAGTGTATTAGGCTTGCCTGCCAGCCGCGCTGTGTCGACGCTTGTCTGGTGATACGTTTATTTATAATATATCCATCAGACAGAAAGGTGCTCCAACAATGTGTGGATGTGCTCTATCTTGTTCAAGACCTCAAAACGTCCCTAATCTTTACGCGTAAAAAGCGCCACCTAAACGGGCTGTAAAGGAACAAAGCGTTTATACACGGGACTCTTCTGCAATGGTTCTGTTTCATGATTACTTACATGAGGCGGTCTCCTTGACGCTTGAGGGTAAAATGAACCTCAAGAGAAAGGGCAGAGGTAAAAAATGTTAAGATATTAATAAAGTACAGAGGGAAAACACGAGGTTAGTAAGACGAGGGACTAACCTGGAAGCTCTGTGAAATCCCGGAGCGCGTTTTATAGCTATAACTATCATCGCACCGCTAGCGTCTCGTCTATGAAAATCACTTTATCCCGTCCTCTCGTTTCCCTACAACGTAAAACATCTCGTTTGTGCCTTTTCCAACAAACTGTATCATTCTAACGGTTCACTAGAAAGTAAGTTATTCATTTTGTCCCTCATACATATCTGCACGAGTTGAACATCATTTTAAAGTCGGCATATATCATTGTGAAACGTCAGCATACGAAGGGCGTTCATAAAGTTCGTATCATCGGCACAAAAAATCGAAAAAAACGTAACAAAACAAGCATCAACATGAGCGCGCGTCCCTCTGGTTTCCGCACAATATAAACATCGCATGGTATAGTAGCTCGGAACGCCGCTAGGGAGTCGAAACAAAAATGGCACCTCCCGTCGGTGCCAAAACATGCAATGATCTGGGGGGGGGGGGGGGGGGGGGTTCTATTTTTTATTTGAAGGGAAGCAATGCCAAAGACATTCATTCCAATCTGGGAGCGCTGTTCGGTGACAACGCCCCAGTTTATGACACTTTGATTAAATGACGCAGACGCTTCCTGTGTGGCCATATAAGAGGAAAGCATTTCAAGGACGGCGACCAAGTGATTGCTTAAGTGGAGCGATTCCTGAACACTCAAGACGAGGAGTTCTACAACAATGGCCTCCGGCATGTGGTGCATTGCTGCAAAAAGTGGGTAACTTTTGGTGGCGAACATGTGAGAAAGTCTCAACTCCTACTCGAGTTTAATTGCTGAATTTTTATTCCTTCATGACAATAATACGAACTTTATGAACGCCCCTCGTGCATCGACTCCTTCTACCGAGAACGTCATCTGAGTGGAACCGCCTTCCAGCACCTCTGGTAAACATACCACTCCTTTAACTATTGAACAACTTGGTTCAAAACAGCGCGACAAAACAAGGACAAAGTAAAAAGACGAGGCAGACGACAGCATCTTGGTTCAATGCAGCGCTGTCGTCTGCTGCCTTCACTTTGTCCTTGTTTTGTCGGGCTGTTTTACACCAAGATGCTCATCAACCAACTAGCCCAAAACATACCTTTTAGCAAGCTTCATAACTATTGAAAGAGGCGTTAACTAACTACCTTTGCTAAAACGCCGGACTGTAATTACTTTCTTACAAAATAGCTTACCTTGTTTGTATTTTTATTGTGCGAATATGTATACCCTCCCCTCTTGTAATGCCCCATAAGCCCTGAGGGTATTCGGATAAATAAATAAATAAATATGAGCCAGCGATAATCTTACAAATGTCACATTTATTTTGCAAGGTTTGTTTTGTTTTGTTTTTTGTCTTGCCAAGAAAGCAGTGACATCATCAATATATAAAACAAACTTTACGTGCATATAAAAATATGGCCCAACGTAAAGCATACTGGATGCTGACGGGAAAAAATAAACACGAAAGGCAGAAAAAAAATCGACAATATCCCGCAAGTATAATGAATAGCGCTCCCGGCTTAAGAAGATAACGAGGGCTCCCGCGTTAACGAGGATTGCTGAACGGTTTGCTTGACGTCGCCTTAGGACCCAAAAGACATAAAGCTTGCGCGTACGACGAAAAAAAATATAACCGCATTACTAATACCCGCACATATTGATCTACGAGAGAAGGCGACGATGGTTCCAAAAATGGGAAGCAAAAAAAGAAGAAAAAACACATTCCACCATTAAGCAACCATCGGGCACACGAGAAGGAACTACCAGCACCATCTTCTGGAGCAAGACGAATAAAGAAAAAACAATACGAAGCAAACCATACCAAAATCTCGTGCGCATTGAATCGAAAGACGTTGGCGGAAGTAATCGCGCGCGAGCCATATTTGCGACGAGGCAACCAATTAGAGTAATGAGGAAGAAAGGGGGGTGAGAGAGAGAGCCCTTAGTAACTGCGTGGTCGGTAGGGATGAAACCACGTTGGTAACGCTAAGATTGCCGAAGAATAAAAGAAATGCTGGTGGCGCTGGCGTTTGTTTCAGCAGGAAATCTTGGAGCCTTTCTTTCTGTGTTCGCATTTTCCCCAGAGATTCAAGGGCACGTGTCCCATTTATCGCGATGTGCCTAAGACAGCTACAATCATCGAAATGACCACGAGAGTACAGCGGTACAACTGATTGCGGCTTGTAAGCGCCGCATTGCGCCGCAATGCGGTGGCTAAGAATGAACAAAAAAATACGATGGTGTGTTTGGATGCAAGCAAATCGATATCATATATTCTACATACCAAAAACGTTAAGAAACGAACAGTGTAGGACCGATGTCGCCTTTGCCCCTTGCTTTTTTATATTTTTTTATTGTTTAACTTAATACATAATCTCTAGTAGTTCCGTCGGAAGCATCATCGCATACTATAATGTGCATTGACCGTCATCGAAAGTGTAATCACTGTAGAGGAATCACTGCACTTCTTTGAATTTGAAAAGGAAATATGTAGCTATTGATAGTTCAGCTACAAAATAGATTTGGCCATCAGTTGTTATAGAATTAAGTGAAACCCGCCTTACTCCTTGTCCTGCTTTGGTGTTTCTCCGGTCGTATTACAATATGTGATCAATCAATCATCACCCACACAAGAAACGGCAATGAGTACAACTTCAGCAATAGCTTCGCTCCTATAGACATTTTCACCTCTCTTTCGCATAGAGTACCACCATCTTGGAATCGCGTGAGCGGCAGCCATTAGGTTGCTTCAACTCGTCGCTCCGCTCTCTCGTTTTGGCCTTGCTCTGCCAAGTGACGTCCGACACTTAATATTTACTTATCTCATTACATCATTATGCGCACAGCTGGCGCGCACCAGCTCGGAGCACGTGGAGTGAAAGCTCGCGCTGCAGAAGCCAGGGATCCCTGGGTTCAATCCCCACCTCTGCCTGTTTCGATCTGGATGAGCATCGTACCGGCGTGCGGTCGTGTATCACTACTGCGTGGTGCACGTTAAAGACCCCAGGCTAGCGGTTGTACTGCACTGGCTAAATTGCTCATCTACAGCTGGGAGACTCGTCGCTCGTTGAGACAGACCAAGTTCTATGGCTGTTTGAACATTCACACACTCCCTTTTTTTTTTTTTTTTTTCTCTAGGAGGGCTGCGCCTTTGTTTAGAGGGTTCACACATACTACGTCGGGAACAGCGCCGCGCTTCCTAGAACGTCACTCTAATGCTGCGGTGTATCAGCGCTGTAGCACTAAAATTAAAAAACCGGAAATAGAAAAAAAAAAAACGAACTGCTTTATTTATTTCGAGCATGAACTTCCCCTTTTCTCTTCGAATTCCCGCAAATGGTGCAAAGAGAACCCGAGAACAAAAGGACGCTAAAAAGTAAAAAGAAAAGAAAAAGAGCAGGGCCGGGCCAAGTTAAGCGTTGCATAAACAACGTCAGCGCTTTTTTCTTCTTCTTCCAGCGCTTATTAATATTGCTTAGCTAACGATGCGATGTATGTGTGAACCGGCCTTTATCCTGAAAAATCATTCCCCCTTCCAGGCGTGTGAACTTTCGAAAATCGAAGGTTTGTTTAGAACTGCGGAATTATTATCTATCCGCCAAATTTCCTCCGAGCCGCACCAACCTCACGACGGGGCTTTCTCGGGCATCGGAAAACGCGAAGCCTCGCCACAACCGCGGGCAGAAGACATCGTGCCTCTTATTTCTGCAACCACCTACGGCAGGGACGAGCACAAGCAGGGAGTGGCTAATGGAGCAGAGCGCGCAATATGGCGCGCATGGAACGTGGAGTCGACGGCGAGGATCGCGTGCCGAGGGTCTGTTCGCCCGCTCCCGACTTGGGCGTGCGACCCGAGAAAGGTAAGGAACGCGAACCGACACGCCGAAGCCACGCTCAGAAAACGGGAGAACGCCCCAAGTTGACAGTGCCGTGTAAGCTACGCGCTGACCGAACCAAGCAGCCGCCTTAGTTTAAGCACCCGACTCCACTCCCTCCGTATGGGGCGAGGCCGTGACCACGTGGAGAACGATCGAATTTCGACTGGTTTAACGAGCTCCAAGCTTCCACACAATGCCTGCTTGGGGCTGGACGGAGCAGAAAAGGGGCACGCCACCGCTCTTCGTGAACGTGGCCGCGTTCTCACCCTTCGGGAGATCGCGGTGTAAACGGCGTTTTAGAAGGTGATGATTATTAACGAATCGCCACTCACTTAAGATTAGAACGTTTAACAGGGTTACCTCCATATTTAAACTGGGCCCTGTTCAATCGCGCATTCTTCTGTGCGACTTGCGCACAGGGCTAAGTGAGGTGAAGTGAGCAGCGTTCTTGTGTCCTCTTGCACCAGGCTATTGTTCCGCTCTGCTGTTCAAACACAGTTTACATAATTTAGGGCTCTTCAATAAACTACCCTGTCTTAGCGCAGATTGTCGCTAAGTGGCGCGCGTGCGCTATATTAGCTTACGTTAGCGTTTTTCCACCGCGACGCTAATCCCAAGCACTTTGAGCTTGCAACGTTACCACCATACAAAAACCCCTCTATGGAACACACGCAATGCTGTATCCCGAAGGGGAAAAAAAAGGAACAAGTTTCTTGTTTATAGTAAGATTTTAGTGTTTTTTTTATATACGAGAATGCGACGCAAGCGGTCCAGCAGTCGTGTCCGCTCGCGTCGCCTTGTGCGATGCCGCACGACGCGTTGTCAATGACGCTGACGCGAGCTAGGCGGCGCTGCGTATGCGAAGAGCAAGTCGTCTGCTTCTAAAAAAACCTCTGACACGCCAAAAAAAAAATTTTTTTTTCATGCTAGCCGTTAAAATAACATATCAAAACATTACAAAAAAATATTTTTTTTCACTATAGAGTTGCGTAGTTTTTTTATAAAAAATAGAAATACGAGGCCCAATTCAAAGTTCCCGCCGTGCACTGTGAGGTCACAGTGTACCGCAAGGTGTCGGGGTGGTCAGAAGGGAGGCATCGACCTACGTCACTAAAAGTGGGTTCACCGGAAGTCACGTGAGTTTCGGTGAACCGGATACCGGATACCCGGATATCCATATCGTAGATAAGATCGATGTCGGAAACCGGATACCCCGATATCGGAAACATACCAATATCGGAAACACATGTTTGATCGTTACCTGGCCGAATCGGTACACTTTTACCTCTACTCACTTACTGCTCCAGAGGTACGTCGATCGCTTGCCTTATATGCTGAGGCGGTAACTACGAGCTCCTCCACGGGCGGTTTTCTGTGCCGCTGGCTGGGCTGGCAAAGCGTCAGCCGGCGGGGCAGAACGGCGAGGCAACAGCGGGAGTGACCAGCGAACAGCCCCGTCTGCTGCATTGTGTGCCCCTGAGAGCCGTCGGTCTGCACTCGCGGTCGTCGAAACCGGATGCTTCAAGCTCCGAATTGGCGCGCGCTCGCTATTGGCAAGGGGAAGAGACTGTCAGACCTGCCACGAGGAGCCGATGGTCGTTGCTCGCGAGCGGGGGCTTTTGTCCAATCAAAGCGGCTGTTGCGGTCGTAATCTGGTGTCACTTGCGGCCGGGAAAAATCGTCGATTGCGAATGGTTCATCACGTTCGTCTGGCACTAGCGAATTTCCGCAGCGATGCATACTCACCCTCTTCACTCCTTTTTCTGAATGCGTCCGGAAATCAAACCTTTCATCGTGTTCTCTCTAGCAAGCTGTGTACGCCAAGTAAATAACGCACGTCTTTCGTTTTCTTCTTTTTTTCTAGGGTGCTCTGCAGCACGTAGAAATCTGGGTGCGACCACATGGCAAATGTAGAGTGCTTTGATGACATTATGTCTCTCAAATGGTATTTATACCTTCGCTTCTTTATGCACTGGTGGATCTTGGTGCAATCTATACGGTTCAGCGTGAGACAGACAGCAGAACACCTATTGCATTCTTAACTTGTCAGCCGACTATAGACCATTCCACACAGTGCTCTCCGGGCGGCACCATATCGTTACATCCGGGGATTTCAACGAATTTGGCGGGATAAAAGAGGGCGACGGCACGCGCCGGATCCTGATAGCAGACGACAGACCGACCGTTCTCAGTATGGGCAGTACCCCTGGGCTGCACGTGGACCGTATACCGAACGACGAACGCTCGCCTCGCTGCCGCCGCTATGAGGTGATTTGCCTTTTTAGAACATTTCAGGGGTACTCCAGGATGAGTCTGGTGTGCTCTGTTGATTTATTTCAGGAAATGATCAGCTAGCGAGTCTTCAATCGGTCGCTTCAATAGCAACGACGCCCGCCGACAGTATTAGCTTCAGCCGCTGCGTCTATTGCATCAGTAGAAACTAAAATCCCCATTGTACAGTTCGGAGTTCAAAACATCCCTGCTTCGATTTTCTAAAACGCCATGAAAACGTAAAAAATGTTCCTACTTCGGGGTCAGAAAACCTTAAAACCCTGAGCGGCTTTTTTTACGTGCACCCAGTCATATATGACAAAAGATTTATAGACGAGGACGCGCCATCACGTCAGAGTAGCTCTTTCACTTTTTTTATGACTAACAATTAATTTTCGCACAAACCACCTTGCCGGCGCAACCGTGCCGTTTGTGTTTCGGCGGTGAATTGAAATCAATTGCGCGCCCATTACTCGCTGCCAACGATACGTAAACATGAAAAAAAAGTTTATTTCGGTTAGAAACAGACCACTACAAATATCGTCAATAATGTAAGCCCTCTAAGGTCTTCATAATCAAGACTAGCAGACAATAAATTATGTGCAAAATCGTTGTTCATGAAAAAAAAAAAAAATCTCGCGGTTGCTGTTTTATATTTGGGGAGCACTTTTTTCTTTAATCTAGACTTTTTACAGGTAGTTCGAATCAGTACGAACTCTACCTCCCAAAAAGCAACTGCAACCGCATTTACTTTTGGCCGAAATGACAGACAAAATCACACTGTTTACAGAGTTGTACCCACTTTTCTTCTTTTTTAATTTTATTTGCGCGGTAGGTGACAGCAGGACTGTGCAAGGTTAGTCTCTTTATCGGCTATAGCACTGTACAATAACTTCAGTGATGTGGTTCGTGGGGGTCATTTTGGAGCACCTTTTCTGCAGCCCAAAGTCCATTTTGGAGCAGCAAAAAGCAACTTTTTGAGCATTAGCACACACTTCATTTTCTTTACCACTGCAAATATTATGTTACGATTCGTGTGGGAACCTGTCGAATTGAAGGACCATGTCTACTTTGACTTTACACTTTTGTTGTTGGCATCAGTAACTTGCCATGGGGTAGATAGAAATTATGAAGCAAATCGCGAAACCAATTGAACCACGCTCTTTTTCCTGTCGCTCTGTCCGGCTCTGTTTATCTTTCTCAGCCACTCTTTTCGGGAGCTGCTTTCTTTCGGCAAAGCAAAATCCGATGCCGTCTTGCCTTGTGCTGTTATTGGAACACCCTGGCACACAACAGGTGAGGCCACCCATCTGGAAACAGTGAGTAAACACCCGATTAAAAGTCTCGGGCAAAAACTGTTCAGAAGTACAGGTACCAGAATGCATCGCGGCAGCGGTGGCGTGGCGCAACTCCTCGTGAAAGCGGTCTATAATCCTCGCTAAACCTCGAATTTGTAAAAGATATCGTCAGAATATTGCAGTCCATTATATACATAATAGCAACAGCTTCATTCAGAAATCGCGTGTCACGTCCCCCTCTGAAAGGGTTATTTCCCCTTAGCACGCGGGTGCACTGCGGCGAAACAAGATACGCCAAATCCCGATGTTCATTTTGCAGCTGTCGCTTCACTGCAGTCCACGAGTGCCCGACTAGAACCGCCCTCAACGAAGCTAGCTAACCTGCGAGAACAGACTCACGCACATTAAAAATATTGCGAAACTTCCGAGTATTCCGACAGAGATGAAATCATATATTTGACGCTATGATCAAAAGTTCTGAAAATTCGCACAAGCCTGCCTTAATAATCTGGCCGTGTAGTGGGGCCTGAGCTATTAGGCCTATATTTGACGTATTTCAAGTGATATTGACTTGCGGCGCAATGCTGCCCCAAAATCCTAATATTTCGGCAAAATGTAACAGGAGGTAGCAAGATAAGCACTTTGGCGCAGTTTGGCAGTTTGGCGCAGATTGGAGCAGCAATCACATCCCTATAACCTGCGCATTGTGGGAGCCACTGGTTTCCATCCCCCGAGAGGGCGTATGCCGCAGACGATCCGGGCGAAGTCATCTGGCTCAGAGCCTGGTCTCTCCGCATCGTGTCGGGGTGAGTGCGCCACCATGTTGGTCTACCCTCTCGCACTCCTCCGCGCGTTTCCCGTTTTCGGGGGACCAGGGAGGTCGCGCGGGACAGTCGGACCTGCCCTCCTCCGAGTGAACGGCCCTGTGGTCGCGGAGTCCTGGATTGGACTCCGGGCAACAGGTCGAGTCGCGGCGCGAGCTCGTCCGACCGGCGATGACTCAACGCTAACGCTTCCCCTGGCTCTGGTAGTCGGCGTCGCCTCTTCCTAGTGGAAGTCTGTCTGCCGAGAGCCCTGGCCCGAACTCCTGCGACGACGGGTAGCGGCGTGAGATCGGGCCCCCGCCGATGACTCCGCTCGCAATACCCCTTGGCTCTCGTCGGCGGGCGCTGCGGGCCCTCTGTGCCCCCGTCTCGCTTGACCGCAGCGTCGTGTTGGGGACCCCTGTTTCCTAATAAACGCTATTGGATGCCGGGGTCATCGTTGCTGGCATGGCGTTCGCGAACCCGGCGCGCAGCGACCGCCCTCGCTGGCAGCCGTCGGCCGCGCGGTGGGGCGAGCATCGGTTCCACCTTTGAGCACCGATCCCCGGACGTAAAGGAACGTAATCCTCCCCACAACAGTTAAATCCCCGCTTTTGGGCCTGATATTCCCGAAAGGACGCCATTTTCAACTGTTTCTACACGCCGACCGGATGCTATACACCATTCCAATATGTCCAAGTCTTCAGCCCAGCGTGCGATCTCCTCGGCCCAGCAGGCGCATATTCGTGGCTTCTCAAAGTGAACGAAATCCCGCGCCGTACGCACGAACACCAAAACTATAGGACCGGCCGGCAGCCCATTTGAGGACAGCTTTACAGGGAGCACTCACTGGGCGCCCTCTTTGAGGGTGATGGTTAGAAAGCATGCTCAGAACAAGCTCACATTGATAGGCTGCTAAGTCTGCTAATCTTGATGGTGAAGAATGCACAATGCAAATGAACTGGTCCGCTCCGCGGGTTCCAACTGTTTTGGCTTTGTCTGAAAAGGATTCGCGGTTGCGCATTCGTGCAACCGGAGGACAAAACGCCAGCGTTTCCAGATAAGTGTTTGCATAGCGATGGGCGAAGCGAGAAAAATGTCGTTTATCTTCTGGCTCCTTCGTGTCATCGATCATGCTTCCCGCGTGAACCGTTGCGCCTTCGGAATTTTTGTTTTCCTCGCTTACTTCCTGCGTGTTGTTCGTGCGCTAAAGAGCATTCGTAGGGGAGGTAACTCAAAACGGAAGTATCGGGCGACAAAGGGTGCCGACGAAAACGGCCAAGTTTTTTTCCTGTGCTGGTTGTTATCCTCTACCTTGGGATAAATTCACTCTCTTTCTCTATCTGTCTTTCTTTCTCGTTGTCTCTCACTGTCTGCATAACCAAGCCTATGGTCAATTTCACTTTTATAATTCACTGCAGCAGACGATACCAGCTACCGCGATCTATCCAAAATGCAGAGGTTGTCGCCTGACCTTTCGGTTGGGCGGAGCGACGCGCGGAGCGTCAAGTCCCGTGCCACGTGCTGAGCACTGAATTGGCTAACATGGCTCCTCCGTTGCGGTACATCGTAAGGTGAAACCGAACGTGTACTTAGTTTCCTACATAACAGTCGTGCAATTCCTTTCTTCTTGTATCCTTTTTTGATCCGCACTCTAAGTAACGTTAACACAGACTACTTCCAAAATCGCAGCAAGCAACACTGCGCGCTTTGCATTATGGCGCGTCTTCTGACCAGGAAGAGATGTGGCATGGTTTCGGCTTCGATCGCCCCGTTTACGAGGTAGTACAAGCACTGCATGAAAATAAAGTCAGCGCTCGCTTGGATTCCACCCGTTCATCTTCGTGAGAGCCACCCTTGAAACACGTTCCTCCAGCGGCCGTAAGGACCTGCCAACACTGCGTCTCACCAAAACCGTGCAGTGGAGCCAAAGGTACAGCGGAGAGAGTATATCCCGACCTGTTCAACAGAGGAGAAAGGGGAAACGGGTGCATCCCATCCCTTCTCTCCCGTTCCTCCTTTCCCTCCTCTTGAACAGGTTAGCATACACTCTCTCCTCTGTAGCTTTGGCTCTGCTGCGCGGTTTTAGTGAGACGGAGTATACTAGGCTAAGTGAGGAGTACGGGTACGGCCGACCGCGTCCCATACCTTACTGGCGACCTGGTCACCCGTCCAGAGTAAAGCATGACCCTCCCGGCAAACGGATAATTTAAGAAGCCCACTTTTTTCATACTTGCCTTCGTAGTCCTGTTTTCATGCCAACTAACTTCAAAAACTTCATCTTGTGGCATAGGCACTTTATTTTCGTCTCCTCTTCCTTTTTTTTTGTGTGTGTGTGTGTGTGGGAGGGGGGGGGGACAGTTTAGTGTCCTCTTTAAGCTAGGCTCACACATGTGCCCCTCCGTACTTCTCCCCAACCTCCCCCCCCCCCCTCCTCTTTTCGGGAGGAGTGCAACTTGGCTGTAACATTGACAAAATCTGCGTTTTTCTCAATTTCGGACTTTCCTAGTGCGCTGCCAATTTCCAAGCTCGGCCGCGCGCTCAGTATTCAAGCATCCTTAGAGTACAGCGCACAAAGTATACGAGATCAATTTTATACGTCCGCTGAATAGATCCCACACCGAATAAGGAGTGTTTTCGATCCCGTGGACCGAGGTCTGTGCGTTCTGCGTTTCGGCTTCTCAAACAGTCCAAAAAGCATTTAGAAAAAAGAAGAAAGAAACGAGCAAGAAAGAACGTAAAGACAAGAAGAAAATCGAAGGAACCAAAAAGAGAGGAACGGGGGCAAGAGAACGGATCTTGCCGAGGAGGAGGAACAATCGGCCCAAGAAAAATGGTCGACGGCGTTTGTCATTCCTCCAGGCCCCGTCCCTCGACGTAAGCGCGACTTTTGTGGAAAGATACAAGCAGACGGCGGTTTCTCTGAGGCTTCCGACACTCATCGATCTACGAGTCCTATTTCGAGAGGGAGCGCCGACCTTTGAGTAGGGAGGGAAGAGGCTTACGCTCGCGGTGTACCCTAACGTGTAGGGCTGGGTGGCTCGAAAGCAAGCTCTCTTTCGCCGACGTCCTAATTTAGCCGAAACCCTGCTGACACCTTATAGAGTCACGGAGAGTTTAAGAAACGTGTGGAGTGGATTATTGCGTTCACGTTTCTTGCTTGGGCGTCCTTATCGACTCTTCAGGCAATCTTAAACGTGCCCTGAGGACGTTTCTGAGATCGCCTAGAATATGGCGATGACTCACTCTGCGGGCTCTAAGCATCCTAGAAATTCATAAATTATAACGATACGCGGTCGATTCCCCTATTAAAGAAAAGAAACAATCAAAGATCGACATTATCTCGGGGGATGGGAGGAGCATTGTTCCGGCAGCCAAGGCGACATGTGACCAATGAAATCGCGACATTTCGTTGAGATTGCAAACGCTGCTATAGCAAAATGTGTATGCTTTCGTAGATTATAGACGCTTTACACGCGCCAGATTGAGCCGCCATAGCCGACCTTCTCTTGTCTTACCGAGATGCCGAGCCACTGAAGCGGACGTTGACAAGCCTCCACAAAGGCCTATGCTGGGGAGAAGGACGTAGTAGCCCCTAAAGTGGCAATAACCTGCCCTGCTGTGGTAAGACTGAAGTGCAGCGAACGGAATAAGAGGAAACAAAAACTTAAGGTCGGTTATGGCAGCGCCCATGCACAGCTGCTGTAAAGCGTCTATAGAAGCAAGTAAGAGTAGTCGAAAAATGTTAATTTGTCGCGGAGAGGGAACATAATACCGCAATAATCACCTCAAAAACAACAAACTAGGTTGTTCTTTTTTTGCGGGAGTGATGCTGTTTGGTCGTCAGCTCTGGAGCGCGCACACGCAAGCTTGACTCGCAGTCCGGGTAGTATCGGCAACTAGGCGCCCGCACCCGAGATATCGCTCAGTGCTGGGACAATAAAGTTTTATTTTCTCTCTCCGCGGTTCCACCCGTCAGAGGCGCGAGGATCCTTCGCTCGAGAAAAGGAGGTTTTAGAATAACGTACGCAACGTTAGCGCACGCGCTAGCGTAAATTTAGCGTTACGTGTGCGCACGCTACATAAAAGTGATTTAGAATAGCGTTTCTCAGCCGCGACGCAAAAGCCCGAGCATCTCGCGCTTGCAAGGCCAGCAACATACAATAACAATTTTTATTTCACACACGAAAAACTGTAACTTAAAGTGTTTTTTTTTTTTAGATTTGTTACATGTTGCGTTTGTTTGCGTCGCCCCAGCAAGAGAGGTCTCGTGTACTGACCCTCGCCGAGAAACGTTCGCGCGTCGCAAGCATCCGGCGATCGTTGCCCAGCCTGCTGGGTCTTGCAAAACGTTTCTGGCGTGAACATCCCGTAGGAGTGCGATGTCGTCCTGCGCTGAAAATCGCAGTCGCGAGGATGCCACAGACGTCGCACTCACGACGCTGCCAAAGCGGCCGCAACCGCGGTCATGGGAGCAGCCATTTTTTTTTTTAACTGTGCTCTCCTTCTTGGAGGAGAGCAAACACGCGCAAACACTCTTTGCGTACGCGCGCAATGTCCGAAAAATTGCGTAAGCTAAAATGACGCACGCAAAGCGCAAAACATGGTTAGCGGTCGGCGCATGCGCAGTGGCGACGACGCTATTCTTTGCGTACGCAAAGCTGTTGCGTGCGCTATTCCAAAACGGCCTATTGACTCCTCCCATCGCCGGAGATGAAATCGGTGTGCTCTGATATTTGATTGTTTTTTCTAATAGGGAAATTGGACGCGTATCGTCATGATTTAGGGATTCCTAGGATGTTTAGAGCCAGCAGAGAGAGTTATCGCAATATTTAGGCGAACTCAGAAACCTCGTCGGGGCACCTTTAATGGAGAATATGGTAGGAACTCGCCACTGCGTGTGTTTCTTAGGCTGTTAGCAACTATAGATATAATGTGTCAGCAATGCGTAACATGTACATACACGAGCAGCGTTCTTTTCGGAAAGGCAGCCATGATCTTAGTGGTCCTCATCTCAAGAAGAAAAGCAAGTTTTACGCATACGTGTACGGTACTCATGACAGCTAATCAAATTATATAATCGGTTCCTTTTTGTATGAATTTTGTAATTACATGAATATATTTATTAGGAAGAAATCGCGAGAGTAATTTGATTGCTCTTGGAAGTAATGAAATGACTTACTATTTTCCCTTCCCTTTCTAATGGCGCACTTTCTACAATTCTTCTCAATTTCCTACCAGTGAATCTTCGAACCAAATCTCCAACAGGAGAAGAGATTACAAAAATTGGTGCATTAAGAAGATAATTAGATTCTAATTCGGTGAGTCTAATCAAATGATCAACAGTACGAAAAACCTGTTTTCAAACCACACAAGTATTTGTCGTTTCGAAAATATGAGGTAATCAGAAACGTAACGGTTACTTTTTCAAATAACGGACAATTACTTTCTTCAAAAGTAATCGAGTAATCTAATTTAATACTTTTTCAACCGAGAGTAATTCCAAAGCCGGGGTCACGCTGCACGTACATGATAAAAAAAAGACCGTCTGCAATCACGAGTCGCCGCAATAACCGTGGTTCGAATGCCGCGTGTCGAGTTTCTCCTGAACTCATTGCCATGCGGCATTCGAAGTGCGAATCTCGGGTTGACTGGCGTTCGAATCTGCATGCAGACTGTCTTTTGTGTGCTGTATAAGTACTGTGACTCCGGCTTAAGCGTAATCAATGACTTTTATTCGCGTTACGCGTACCAGACGGCGTATAGATCATACGCTCTGCGAAGTAGTTCTCATAAAGGCTCAATTCACGCAGGAGCGTTTCCTCGCGTTTATGTTGCGTTACGTTTAAGTCCCCGAAACATCAGTGCCTCGAGTATGTTGCGTGCTGGTCCACCCTATTAACTGGTTACCCCGCTTTATTCGAAGCACACATGTCTCGGTGACTCTCGGCGGAAGCCGACGTAAACTCTCGTAACTTAACGCAACGTACGAAAACGGTGCTGTGTGAACCGGCCTTTACATTTACTGCGACAAGGAGAAGAAGAAAAAATGCTTCCGCGTTCAAAACGTGCACTTTTCGATCAAATCAAAATAACGGATCTTAAATGCACATGCACAAAACTGAATACACCGCACGAAAAGGGTCGAGACACTCCGAAAGGAGCCGAGCACTTTGTGTTGCCACGGCTCTAAAGATGATAATAATAATAATAATAATAATAATAATAATAATAGTTTATTTCTCATCAATGATGAAGGGGAGGCCGGAGAAAAAAGCTGCAAAGGAGCAGCTTGACGAGTCTCCGGCCCCCTACAGAGGCAAAAACAGACGGCAGCAAGAACAACAAATAAGTTATAAAACAGGGAAGGGAAATAAAGAACGAAATACAGTGGCTCGACAGTCATTCATGATTACCTTTTTAGCATGGACAGTACAAATTTCACATTTATTTAGCTAAGGTCCAAATCATTACTTGCGTGGCTGTTGAGTAAAAACGGTAGGGTGTGTTTGAGCATTTGTTTACCATAATTTGTTCTGTGAGGGATCATCTTCCAATACTCAGTGTGACGAGTGGGATACGCCTGAATATTTTTGGACAGTGCTGAAAGTTCAGCTAAAAAGCGAGAATTCTTTTTTCTTCGTTTTTAAAACTAACGCTCAACCTGTAATTATATAAATTATGTGCAGTAATAATTGCAAAGCGTGTAAACAAGTCGGCAGTATGAGAGTCATACGGAGCGTTACATATAATTCTGATTATTTTCTTTTGAAGTAAAAATATCTTACCTAAATTTGTTGACGTGGTCGTGCCCCATACGAGGTGACAATAACTTAAGTATGAGTAGAAAAGGGAGTTGTATATCAGCAGTCGTACAGAAATTGGCAAGACAAAGCGATTACGACTAACCAACCCGGCGATGCAAGATAACTTACTGATGACGTGATTTACGTGGGAGTCCCAACACATGTTTTCAGAAAAAATAACGCCGAGTGTTTTAAAAGAACACACAATGTCAATAGGTGACGCATTTAAGATAAGGCTAGTATTGTACGAGACTTGTTTATTTTTAGGACGAAATATAACGGCTTTCGTTTTGCTCGTGTTAATTTTCAGCGAGTTTTCATTTGCCCATGAATTTAATTGTGATAATGTTTTATTTGCAAGACTGATAAGTAAGTTTGGCTCGTCGGCAGAAAGAAATAAGCTTGCATCGTCGGCATACATAACAAGTTTTGCTTCTTTATCTATGTTAACTATATCATTCACATACATGTTGAATAGGAGCGGACCTAATATACTACCCTGGGGAACACCGGAAGTAATTGGTTTGACCAAGGAAGAAAAACCATTTAAATGCACATATTGGTGTCTATGTTGTAAGTATGAACTCAAAAGTGTCAGCGCACGACCGCGAAAACCATAACGTTCAAGTGTTTGTTGTAGGATACTATGGTTTAAACAATCGAAGGCTTTGGTGAAATCTATAAATACCCCTAAAACTAGCTTTCTATTCTCAACGAGTAGAGTGATTTTCAGCAAAAGGAATTATCTGAGCAAAGTCAGTCAACGGGAATCCCATAGTCTTGAGTCGAATGATCACGCCGACGGAGCGGAAAACGGCGAACGTTTCTGAGCTAACTCGCGCTATAATTAACTTTAAATTCCCTATAACTTTAGAACGCTCAGTTTCTCAGTGGTACTCAAATGTAAAAGGGGCACGTGCGAGGAACGAAACAGAAATATATAAATATAAATGTTGAGACACAGCTAGGGGTCACGGAGTGAAACATTATGTATAAAAACGTACGTCCAAGTTGGGAGCGGTATATAATCTTTTTTTAGACATGATTGCCAGATGTGGGAGCTCCAATATACATCGTTAGTAGACCAAATATTAGATGTCAGGATACCTTCAACGTAAAATGGAACGTTCCCGCTTACGGAGATCTCTAAATTCATCATAATTAAGGGCGGTTCTCAAATGCAGTGCTTCTGCGGAGCAGACGCAACTGCCGATCGTCATGATTAAAAAAGTTCGACTTCCTGGGCATCAGATTATGTGTTAGGAAGGTCATGTAATATTGCTTTGCTCTGTCGCGAACTGTTTGAATATTTGTGGAATGCGGAAAAGCGTTTCCTGCGATTTCAGATAAAGCTTCAGAGAACTGGCAACCATGAATTTAAGCCATAATATGGCAGAGTGTCGTTACTCTGAAGCGTAGCTTATACCCGTGCCACACGGGCAATTCGAATGCCATTTACAACGAACGACATTTGAACGATCAGCCAATCAGCGCGCGACACTCCGAGCGTGGGGCGTTCTACGCGCGACAGATCGCGAGCCGATTCGTCGATCACACGAATGCCATTCGTTGTAAATGGCATTCGAGTTGCCCGTGTGGCACGGGTATTATTTAGTGGCACTAACTATTGCGATCCAGGCATCTGGCCGCCGCCATGTTCTAGCTCGTGTGAGCAAGCGCGCGCAAGTGTAAGCCTGCCAAAGCTACATTTGCGGGCATGCTGCACGTGCTTGCACGCATGGGGCAGCAGTCGGGAACCCATGTTTGCAAACGTCTGTATCTCATTCGGATTGGGGCAGGGGTAGAAGGGGGACAAGAACAAGCCGTTTAACGAGGTACTAGCCAGGTGTGTGAACGCCGTGACGAAGTGAAACGACACACTAAAGATATTACAGAACAGCAAGTTATGGCTGCATACATGCACAGTTGCCTTAAAAAAAGGGGGGGACGGATGCAGCCATTTATTTGTGCCTGCTGGCAGCATTTAGCTCGTTCGAGCTAAACGACGGTAGTGTATATAGTACGCAAACAAACCATGATGCTGAAATCACTGCCGTCGCTACGCAGATTCTCGACGAAATGCTTTAGAATTTAGCGCAGCGGTTCCATCTCAGCCAAGGATGAGAATACCATGACGGATGCACGCACCCGGGGCAATAAATGCTAACGCATATAATAAATAAATAAATAAATATATATAAGGGCTGCCTGTCAAACGTCTCGTGTGCGGGCGTGCTACAGTAGAAGAAATAAAGTATCCTCACGTGGTGACTTCGACGCAAATCCACAAGACTCCGAAACTTCATAACTGGTACACTCTCTTCGCACCCAAGACAGGCAATTGGACGTTCCGCATTGCCACGACGCCGGCTGGGGAAACTAAGATACATGCCACGGCATCGCTGAAGATGAAAAAAGATAAAGAACGCGCGACGAAGGAACGATGTACTACGTGAGAGTCAGCTTGCAAGCTACGAGGCGGCGCGAGAAGGACCGAGGCGAGACGGTTGAGGAATGCGTCCTCATCCATGATCTATACGACACCGTGGAACGCCGAACGTAAGCACTCGGCCCGTAGACGATAGCTCCGGAATGTTCGAACCGACAGCGGCGACGGAAGAGGGAACGTGCGTGAGGGGAGAGCAAACAAAGATTTAAAAAAAGGCGTGCAGAGGGCGGGAACGAGGGCTGAAGCACAGTTCCAGCGCGTCTCGTCGGCGTTCTCGTAAGACATCGCCGAAACACGACAAAACATCAGCCGGTTTTTGTCGCGATGTCTAGTAAACGTAATACGGTACGGTACGATGGGCCCTCCGGTACGAACTGCGCATGCGCAACCACGGAACACTCCCATATGCGCAGTGCGTACACCGGAGGGCCTAACGTACCGTATCGGATGTGCAGAAGCGGTTCCGTAAAACTCGTTATTGCTGAAGCGCAGTGTTGACGGTAAAGCGTTATGACAAGTAATTGCGTCACTGGTAATGCGTTATTTTTTTATGTAACGTACCCGTTAAGTTTGTGATACAGTAGAGGGTTTTAGTACATCTTTCCGATGACTCCGATAACCAGGCACGTAGCCAGGGGGGTGGCATAAGGCCCGCCCCCCCCCCCTCCCCCCCCCGAAATCCATTTTTCTGGGGCCTCCTCTCCCCCTCCCCCTCATACAGCATTTTGTCATGAGCGCCCCCCCCCCCCCAAAAAAAAAAAATCCTGGTTACGTGTTTGCCGATAACGATACCCCATAATCTGCCGAGGCCTTTGCGCATGCATCGTATCGTTATCGGGGGTATCGGAAGTATCGGAACGATCTACTAACACTTTCTAGTGACGGGGTTGCTACTGTTGAGTGTCGGTATAGGATAACGGTAGTCGTCACATGTTACGGTCGGGGCTTTCGCGATGTAAAAATAAGAGGTATTTCAAGATGTTCGGTGTCTACATACGAGGCCATATGAAGAGGCATAAGGATGTAAATATAAACGAATGTGTTAGCACTTACCATCATACAACATACTACCCTTAAACTCATGAAACGGGCAAAAAAGATGCCACTTATGGGTATCTGTAATGTCAAACTCGTAGCACTTTGCTTTCAAAAACGGTAAAGAAGGGTCAAAGTAACCTGCGTTCATTGAAATTAAAAAAAGCAGTACCTGCCGCGAGATTTGTGTTTGTCCTTTGTCAACCTTGTTCCCCTTTTCCAGGAATTATTAACGTTCATTCTGTCCAGCTCGCCTGCGCCTTTGAAGTAATTACAACGTGATACTCTTATTTTGAAGTAACGGAAGGAAGTATCGCGTTCCTCTTAAATGCAGATAACGAGTAACTTGTTCAATTATTTGATTTCGGTAACGCCCAAGACACTCATGTTACGTCAATCCACAGAACAGCTCCCTTCAGCCAAGCATTCAACGTAAACTTTCCGCGGAAAACAGACCGACAAGTTCCCGTTGCGTGCTCATGAAAAAGAACAGAAAAGTGAAGAAGCGGCGAAAGTAGAGTGCGTCGATGTTTAGAAATCTCGTTCGGTGCGATCAATTACGTAACCAAGGTGATTCCCGGAAGAAATAAAAATACCATCGGAGAATTCGCCGAATCGTGTTCTACGGAATCGTGGTCTCGCGGGCGTTCGTCACTTAGGGGCACACACCCCTCGTTGTTTACGTCGCCATTTCCCCTCCCCCGGGGAGAGAAATGAAAGCGTACGTAGCTTTGTTTTGCTAGCGTTCTAGGGAAGCCGCGTTCAGTGAACTTTCGAGAACTTCTTCGTTGTCCCCGTTCGCTTGTCTTGGTTTCATCGTATCCGAGTGCGAGACTGAGCCCGCCTCCCGAGTATATATCTTGCAATAGCCTATTAAGGTTGTGCAAGCATGGCTGTAACGGAGAAGGAAAGAAATGCATTCTGGCAGGATTTTATTCTACGAACAATAGAAAGCGGGAGTTAGCAATATCGAAAACAAAAGAGGCAGACACAAATAAAAGTTGGCGTGAAGTCGGCTTAGCTGGCTTGGTCAACAACAACTAGCCAAGGCAACGGAAATTAAATGAAAGCTGCTACGTCTCCATGAAGTCGGCGGCAAACCAGATGGCGGTCAAATAAAAAAATTTAATTTTGAAGGTTGAAACGCGCTAAAGGCTGGCGAAAGACTTGGATTAGTGTAGACCACCGTGAACTTTTAAAACAAAAAGTGTATGGAGTTTTTTTTTTTTTTACGCTTTTCAGATTTGTTTAAGAGAAGCCGTGGAAGCTACACTTTTCCGGCTTGTGCAGGTGAGCTATATGGCCAGCGGGCAGGCGCGTAGCCAGGGGAATGGCCCATGGGCCCGCCCCCCCCCCCCCGAAATCTTCCATTTTGCTGGAACCTCCTCTCCCCGGCTCCCCCTCATACAACATTTTGCCATGGTCGGGACCCCCCCCCCTCCCCCCCCCCCCGAAACAAAATCCTGGCTACGTACCTGCCAGGGGGACATAGTATAGGACGTTAATTGTAATGATCAGTCGGACATTTAAGTATAACTTGTTTATCAACTTTTTAATTAGTAATAGACATATGCTTCCAATTTAAAACTTGCTATGCATCATCGAAAACGACTAACTCATATCTTTTTAGGAAGATATAAGACAGGGCCGCATTTTATGGCGTTCTGAAAAACAAAATGCTCAAATTGGACGCGTTTCTAGGTTTCGCTTTCTTATCGGAGCGCATCTTTGCGCCCGCAGTCCTGCCCCACGGTGGTCGCGGCGCGAAGTCACCCCCTCGCCTCCCTGGCAGGATGGAGGGAAGTTGGGCGCACGTATGTTGCACTTCTCAACCGCTGGGAAGCAGGGACCGCGGGCGTGGAGACGCGCCCCGATAAGAAACCGAAACCTAGAAACGCGTCCAAACGCGTTTCTGGATTTCTAGGATCAGAGTCCACGGTCGTCGTGGACTATGATCTCAGGACAGTCCACGCGGCTACTGAGCGTGGTCTTACCGACGTGTCCCTTCAAGAAGAACGAGCGGTCGCCAGGCCAATCCTTTCCACCTCCTTTCTCTCCTCCTCCATCCCCATCCCCATTCTCACTGATTCGCAGAAGGCCTGTCGGCACTTCCTTTATAACAACACCCTACATCCTTCCATTGGATCTTTACTCGACCCGTTCCGATCCTGCAGCTCCCACACTTTACGGCTGGTCTGGGTGCCTCTGGCACGCAGCCGTCCCCGGTAATGAGAGCGCACATGCGCTGGCCCGAGACCTCTCACACCGGGCGCCTGGGGAAGACTTTGTCAGCATCCAACCGGCCCCTTACTCCTACAGCACTCACCTTGCAGAGCTACACCTCGCTCGGCAACATTATCCTCCTTCTCACCCTTCACTTACTCGCAGAGACGCCGTCCTGTGGCGATAACTGCAAACTAACACTTTCCCGACCCCCTCTTCTACTCTTACCTCTACCCGTCACTCAGCCCGCCTCAGTGCCCGCACTGCGGCGACCGTCCCAATCTCATTCACATGGTCTGGCAGTGCCAGCTTATTCCCGCCGTCCCACCCAATCCCAATCCCCCCCCCCCACCTCCTGGGAGGAGCGGCTGACCGATGACACGGCCACTGGCCAGAACTCGCTGGTGGACCGCGCCAAGGCGGTCGCCGCCACGTATGGGGCCCCGGACTAGGGGCTCCACCCGAGGGTTCGTCACACGCCGCTACAATAAAGTTTATTCCTTCATTCACACAAAAGAAGCAAACAATCAAGATGGCGGGGTATTCCACGTGTTGGCCCAACACCACCTAGCCAGAAGGCCTCCGCATAGTCTCCTCTCCCTCAATGAAACGTCATCAGAGTCGGATCGCGCTAATTCGGCTATTGCGCCCGAGTCCGACCTTCAACGCGCTGATTGGACGCGAGCCCCGGCCGAACACTGACGCAGCACTCGTGCCCAACCTCACGCCTCGATCCATCTGAGTGTGACGACGCGTGCGGAGGCCTTCTGTCTAGATGGTGTTGGTTATCAGCGCCGTCAGCGCGGTGTGACAGGCTGTTTTCCGACTGTCTGACGACATATCTGCAAACACAATTGCCGGGCGACAAAAAAAATCTTTCCCGACAGTCGTTGTTGCCTCAATGGGTGGGATAAGGTCGCCGAAAACATATTTCCCTCGTGTTGATGGACAACAGATTGTCCAGCTGTTTCCTCCATGTGGCAGAGCGTTTAAGGATCCACAAGCCGCTGGCTTGCCTCAGAAAACCTTGGAATACAAAACAAAAAAATATGTAAAGGACCTGGAAGATAGGAAACAAAACAGCTGCGAACTTGAGACCCTAATATATTACGGCCCTCGGCGGCCGATGAATACCGTCAGCGACAGCTTAACAAACGCGGGGTGTGGCAAGTCCCTTCCATCTTTTGACGCCTCCAGTGTCAGTGAGACTTTGGCACTAGCCGATAAGAACTTCCAAGAATTAATCAGAAGGCAAAAAGTGGAGACTTTATAAGCTACGCCAACTGACTGCACTTAAAATGACCGGGAGGGAGGAAGGGGCGCTCTTAAAGTCCGCCGTTGCCTGTCAACTTATACAAAACTAAAAGTATCATAAGAAAAACAAAAAAAAACTTCACGCTCCTTTCTTTCTATTGTGTGAAGAGGCGTAGAAAAAACAGCGAAGAGTGAAAACAAATGAGCTACATACACTACGGCCGTTATATTTATCTCGCTCCACTTACCCGCTAAGTAATGCCCAGCCTTTCGCATCGGCGCCCCTAATAGCAACGCATCATGAAACAAACGCGTGGATACAATGCCGCCTACCTGCGTCGTAAAGAGGGTGGCCTCTTTCCACCTCTTCCGCTGCTTGTACCGGCTCTTACGATCAGAATGGGCGTGCTTCGTCAACTTACGCAACAAAAAGATTAAAAAATGAATGATTTGTGTTTACTCGTCAGGTGGACAATAAGGGCAAAAAAGGAAGGAAAAAAGAATAGGGGGAGGGAGAGAGAGAAAGCATTAGAAAGATAGAGAGGGGCGCACGCCGTTAAGGCTGCCGCTCCGCAGGAAAACAAAAACAGTTTCCTGTTCTCTGTGGATAACGGTTCATCAGGACCAGATGATACAAATGACCGCTCTTGCAGCAAAATCGCGAAATGATCTTGCACACATTTAATTTTTTTTTCCAATTTTTTTTTTAATTTTTATTATTGGTGGTAGTTGCTTGGACGAATCTCTCGTGACGTCCACATATTTACCGAGAAGTCCGCCAACGCTCTTCTAGACTTCCTTTCTCCCGAAAACATCGCCTAAAATTCTGTTTGTAAAAATTTGATGTTTTCGACATGCATTAAAGTTCTCTCTGCTGATTCGGCGTTTGTGTTGGCGTATAGGTACGTTGGCCACAGACCGGAAATATTCGGACCATTTTGCTGCATGCAGAACAGTGAATTTTATTGCAAGCTATGCGAACCTCAGTGTCTAATGCTATAGGTCTGTCGTGATTATGTCAATCTTCTGTTGCGACAATGTCTTTATCATCAAAGGGATATATCGTCGCGAAGTTGTGCTCGCGCCAGTGTTTAGTTTAGCTTTACATTCTGTTTTTACCTTCTCCGAGGGTTCCTTCGTCTCCACGGCACGGCTCGTGGCTTCAACCGGAGTCAGGGGGCCCCAGATGCGGGCGAACCTGAACGTTACGCTGTAACCTTAGACCTGGTTATGGAGATCCGCGTTGTGTTTTTCTTGTGCATGTCTGCTTTTGGGATCCCCACTTCGGAGGTGGCTTTCTACGTGTATAAGTTCTTTCTACGTGTATAAGTCACGGAGAAAATGATTCCTATTTTCTCCGTAACAATATGTCTGCCGTGCAATCTTCGCGTCCCAATGGTTGCGGTGGTGTCGGCGGTGGTGGGATCAGGTCGACTGTGAGGACCATTGCCTTCCGGTCGGTGAAGAACGCTGAGAATTATTTCAAAGCTTTCACAGCGTTAGACCACACCTTTAGTTAGTGAGATGGCTGCGACGTGACGTGTGCAACGACGCGCGCACTAGGCCCACATTTAGTCAGGCACAACCATGGAGCCGCTGTGGCGTCGGAAAAGATTGCTCGTCTCGCACTCTAGAGGACCGGGTTCGATTCCCACCCAGACCGAAATATACAAATTTTTCTTTTCAAAGCCATTAATTTATTTTGTTTACAGGAACCTCCTTGAGGACTTTGACGTCAATTTGAACATTTTGACGTGTTTTTACTCTTTCGCCGTCGGCCATTTTTGGCACCATCGCTCGGTCACGCCGCCGACGACGACGACGACGACGCCTGATTTGCGCTTACTGGGGCATATAATGCTAACGCATTAAACATGCTATATTACTCACTATTTGAATTTGTGCGTAAGATTATCAGTTCTATACGACTAGAAACTGAGGGAGAGGATGAGACGAGAGCGCTCGGGGACTTCAGAACGTCGAGCTCTGGTTGGAATGATTAGTGAGTAGATCGAAAGCTAGCACCCTTCGTCTCCACTGCACTCGCGGAACAGGTGAGAACGCGGAACGCCGGCTTTGCCAGGCGCGTTATTATGGTGTTAAGCCAGGTTCACACAGTTGCGTTTGACTGCGTTTGACTGCGTTGCGGCAGCGAGACACCAGGACATCCCTGCTGCTTATATCGCGTGCCAAGACGATTCCTTGATTTGGATTCCACGCTTCATACGAAGCACAGATGTGCCGGTGACGCTTTCGGTTCTCGCCGCAACGCAGTCAAACGCACTCAAACGCAAGTGTCTGAACCGATCTTAAGAACGCTACCTAATCAATGTTTTGCTACAGCGTCACGTATATTTTTAATCAAGTGAAAAAACGGAACTCCTCTAACCCGAAACCAAAACTGGACTAGCGAGGAAAAAAATATATAGTTGCCGGAAGTCACGTGGGTGTGCAACTTTCTTTCTTCTTTTTTTATTTTTTTTTAATCTACGTATTTGCAGCTTTTTAGAAACCTAAAAAACATGGGTATCATAATTTTTTCCATTTTTAATATTGAGTTTCTGCCTTCATTGACCCATGACTTTGATTATAATTGGTCATTCTGTCTAAACTATAGAGAACGGCACGTGACCACGGAGAAGAGAGTGAGCGCGACTCAAGCCGGCCAGTTCTCGATCGGTGGTTTTCGAGCGGAAAGAAAACGAATTTCGAGCCGCGAATCGTTTTCTGGGTAGTTGGGCTTTCATGTGTCATGTACAAATAAAAACCTTGGCGGGCATAAATGCCCCGTCAGAGTCCCTTTAAAGACGCCCTGCAATCCTATTTAAGCGTCTACCTTTTTTGCGGTTTCCAAATCTCTTGTGGTTCGGGAAACCCAGCGGGCACCGAGAGAGTCACTAAATATCAGTGCGTCATATTCTAACCGGGGCACGCGGAAACCTCGATCCTCCTCCTACGGGGACTCCGCGTGATGCCGAACGTGAGCGGCACGTAACGAATTCGTGACGTCATCGGTCCCGGTGAGCCCCTGCCTTACGACTGGTCGGATCCTCTAAAAGCTTGTTTTTTTAGTCGGAATACAAAGTAAAAATGGCGTGAACCGTTTGAAATATGTATGAAAGTAGTTTCTGTTCAGTATTTTAGATGAAAAAAAAATGCAGTTTAGAAACTATGGAAACAACAACCAACACGCGATGACCCGTCGACAAACCCGGCACCAAGCGGCGGAAAAGGCGGCGCGAGCCGGCGCGGGCGCCCCTGCGGATCCTAGCAGACGACGCACGACGCCGGCAGCACATTTTGCAAGAAGCGAAAGTACGAATTCGTCTCCTGTTGTCTTGTGCCCCAGGAGACCCGCCCGGAACTTGAGCGTCTTCGAGTTGGGGCCGAGAGGCTTCGCCAGCGCGCTCCGGGCGCTTACGAGGAGTGTCCTCGTACAGTACTATCTCCTAGCTCCACACTTCTATCAAGAATTCAGAGCTGCAACTCCGACAAAGCGGTAAATTCATGCCGGCAAGCGCGGTGGAGGGCTGGAGCAAGCAGAGAGCCGTGGACGCGCAGGCGGCAGCAGGGGAAGCGACCATCAACGTAAGCCGCAGCCGATTGGACAGTCACTTCGCTTCTACCTTTGGCCACTCAAGCCAGGACCAGGAACGTCATGAATGAGGTCACTATTTGCTTGCTCTTGTCATTTTAATTCGCCTATAACTTCTAAAAAAAGCGAATTTCGAGAAAAGAAAATTTTTACTAAGTTACTACGTTCAGTCCGCTCAGGTTCGGTATGAATTAATTATCAGTCAAAAAACAGTCGTGGCAGGGCCCCTTTAAGTACATGATACTGGGTTCGGGTGGAAAGGCTATCACAAGGAATGCTTGACGAAGCTTGACACTTCGTCAAGCTTTCCTTGTGATAGCTTTTGTCCTTGTCATATCTGAAGGAAGCACGACGTACTTCCTTTCGGCATTTTAACTAATATGTACGCGCAGGATTCGGCGGTCCCAATATATACGCGGTGCTGGCAAATAATTCAAAATACCGTAATTCTTTTTTATTTTTCGTTTTTCTTCCTTTTTCATTTTTTTAACGCAGAGCAGACAACCGAGACCGATCGCCTTGGTTAAACTCTGCTTTCTCGTCCTGCTCTATCCTTGCTAAAGTTGAAGCTTAGGAGAAGTTGGTACGACATACTTCAAAAAATAAAAACAACGCAAAAAAAAACAAGAAGGACGACTGACCGGATGAAGGAAGAAACAGACAGCGCCCTGTCTGTGCCTTCCTTCACCCGGTCCGTTGTTCTTTGCGCTGTCTTCGTCTTCTGAAGTATGCTCTATCCTCTTCTCTTTTTCAATGTTTACTAGAAAAGTAAACAAGGCAAAGTCAAAAAGAGGTCAAGCCCGAGTTATGGCTCATGTTCTCGAAGCAAAGATTGCGAAGTGATTAAAAAGAAAACCTCGTAAAAGAACAAAAGAGCTACACTTAACTACGCTATCGCGATACCTACAATCGTAGGACACCATCGCGTAGTTTAATTAGTACGAACACAAAGTGGGCGATTTGTTTTGTTTTACTCGTACAACGCAGTGACAGACTCCAGATTAGTTTCACTTCTTAAGTAACTAGTGCTCCGAATGAACGCATTCTACCATGCCGATTATAATTAGCCCAATGCATGTGTAAGAAGAAAAAAACGGCGATCGCCTGTTGGTTTTTATACGCAGGTAACGAAGAAACTTAATCTACCATGTACATAAAATACCAAGTATCGATTAAAACTTATTAAAAAAAACACGAAAGCTCTATGAGCTAGTATCACAGTCGCTGGTTAAAAATGGTAAAATAATTTGTTCGTGTTTTTTTAAGTATCTTCATCCAGATTTACATATACAGGAATTAAAGTAAAGAACTTGGGGAGCAACAAAAGACTGTTCTGGGGCAGATTACGGATACAACCATCTGCGTCTCAACTTTAAAACGTACGCACGAACCAAGACCTATTACAGTGTTACTGTGGCAACAGTAATCAAAGAACATTCAGAATTATCAAGGCGTAATAGATCGACAGGGAAAAATCGAATTGTTCGTTACCTGTAATCATAATATTTTTTTCTTTTTTTTTTTACATTGACAGTTGTGAGGGCTTAACCACACTAGCGGCAACGGCGCCGCCGGTCGGCGCCGCTGGGCGGCACTGCCGTCCAGCGTCCCAACGCGAGGAGGCCACATTGGCCTCCGTCTTGAGGGCGTTATTGTCACCTGACAGCACTATAACTCACGCGTTCTCGAGCTGCGCGCGCGCCTCCGTCGGATTTCTTGCCCTTTCGTCGTCTGCTCTTCGTTAGATACTTCCGTTTCTGCTCTCATCTTTCGCATATATGAGCATCGCAACCGCACTCACTGCCTACATGGTAGGTGCCCATGATGACCTGGTGATTAGCGTAAATGGGATCATCTTAGCCTGCTCGTTGATCGTGCGACGTCGCCGCGCTCTGGAGGGAAGGAGGCGCAGGTTTTGGGTCCGGCCGAGTTGATGCTAGCGAACCATCGAGGGACAGGTCATTGCTTTGCTGCCCCGGCTGCCCACAAGAGATGAAGGCTACTTCGAGAGTGTCGCCCAATCAACACAACATTCGTCACAACGCAGGCGACATGCGACAAGCAGCGCCAAATACCCTGTAAGCCAATACTGGCGACTCCCGCGGAGCGCGGGCAAAAGTGATCGCAGCGCCCCTGGCGAACTAGGAGTCTCCGCAAGCAGACAACATCTCCACAACGCATTTGTTTTGCCTATCTCCGTGCAAGGTGACCAATGAAAAAAGATTGTCACGGGTATTTGTTGCTTTGAATGTTAACAAATAGGTGCCACCTCACGAATGAAAGACATTGTTTTCGCATAGGAAAGATGTTACAGCTTTCAGGGTGCAATTTTAGGGCTCTCCAGAAGGAATCACTCTGTCATAACTTATGTAAGCCAGGCAAAACACGAATGTACCTTCGCCCTGTTTCTTGAAAAAGGGCAATGTACAAAAATTTCAGAACATGGCTACGTTTCAGATTTACTGTTTTTATCGATCAATTCGTGTTGTTGTGGCAATTCCCGTTTCTCGTGAATGTAGTGCTTAAAACCGTTTTGTCGAATAGGCGAGCTGGCTAATCCCGTTAAGATCGTCTCCGGATGAAGAAGCAAAAGGAAATTTCGAACCACGTACGTTACTGCGATGTCAGTATGCTCTGGAACGTAGAAGTCGACTATGCACATGCAAATCTGACGCTATTACTGAAACTAATAAAAGCGGAGTTACGAAAAAAAAAGAACAGACTTCTCGCGCGTGCAAAAGAAAAAAGAGGAGAGCGTCGTAGCGCTAATAAAGGTGATTTCGGTAACGTTATAAACGGTGCACAAATTGCGATTGTTAGCGGCGGCACGACTAACGCCTCATTAAAACTTCTAACGCTTTCTGCGACTTTTAGGATAAAGGCCGGCACCCGTTGGACGGCCCTGCAACTCATTCCATTTTTGAGTCTACTTTCCTTTTATGTTTGAGGCGACGCAGCCGCGTTCTTCCTCCTGTTTTTATGTTATTGTTTTATTTTATCTTTTTATTTTGTTTACTTGACGTTCCAACCATTGCGTATTTTGCTTTGACCTGTTTGGCTTAGTTTTGACTTTACTTACTCTATGCCCGGATATGTCTGGAGGGCCGTCTGCAACTTCGTTGTGATTGTTTTTTTTGTTTTGTTTTTTTTTCCACTGTCGTCTGCGACAATCTTTTATTTTCGCCTTCGATTGAGTTTCTAATCCGAAATCTTCATATGCGCTTTTTGATACTTCATAAAGATATTAAAAAGTGTAAGCTCGTTCTACATGTATATTCGGATTTTATTTGAGTACACGGTCACATCTGCTATGGGTGATCATTAGTTGATCAACCGGCCTACCTTCGGACATACACCAGCGCATACTTGGAGATGGCAGGCATGCCATGTGCTGCCTACCACTGCCAAAACAATTTTTTGCGATGTGGTGGAAAATTCTTCTACCTCTTCCCAAAGACCGAACAAACGTGAGTAATTAAGTTACTTCAAATTAAACTGGAAGAGCTATCCAAGTCTCGCTTCAAAGTCGACACTGACGCCTCAACAGACGATTATGACAACTCCACGGAGATGGCGGAGAACTTCACGGACGCAGACCAGATTCACAACTGAGCACCCAGTCCTATGTTGCCGGGTGGGCAGTCAGTCAAATCTGTCATCATGCTGGCTAAGTCCAACGTCAATCAGAAACATGGAACACCTCGAAAGACATTCTGTTGAAGAAGAAGAAATACTGGGAGGCAAAAATGACACCACCTTACGACGTAGCTCGTCACCTAGCCGGTAACATCAGCCGTGCCTTCGACACACATTTCACTGATATATTGCACCAAACAAGAGTTCAGCTGAAGGCGCTCTTGAGGCCGCTGATCGACACTAGAAACAAAGGCACGGTGTGCAAGGATTACCGGGACCCGTACGTCAACAAGTACACGAATGTACTTTTAAACTGCTTCGTTAAGCGAGCAAACAAACAACCTGCCAAAGTCATTGGGAAAAGAAATGCGAAAGCAAAAAAGGTCACACACTGCTAGCACGTAGCAGATTGCAGCCTGCGACTCTCATTTACCGGTAGGTAGGTAGGTAGAAAACGTTTATTGGAAGCCAAGAACTACGAATATAAAGATTATCCGCGCCGCGGTGATCCTCGGATCTGGCAGCCTCGTTCTTGCGTGATTATGGGTGATGAGGGCAATGTGAGCTGGACTACGTTATTTCATTCCTCTGTTTTGTTTTAGTTCCTGCCAACGCCGCGAAAGCAGATAAACAAACGTGTAACGTGCAGATAAAAGAAAAGTGAAGTTTTTTTATGTTTTTAATACGCCTCGCAAGTGGGCTCATTTTCGTCTTCTGCGCATGAGAAAGGAAGTAGCGGAGACGCAAGCCCTGATTAGCTGATCGCGACCCCCTATCTGAGCGTCGTCTGCTCCTTTGCAACGTCGTGCAGAGGCTGGTGCGTTTGCTCTGGTAATCTTGACATGTTTGCACGCGCTTTAATAATCACCTATTCACGTAAGAAATTGTGACAACGTAGTTTGTAACGAATCAACAGTAACCTCTTACGACGTAGTTCGAGTAGATAGCTAAACACCTTTTTTCCGCTTCCCAGATGCGCCTCAAACGCGTGTGATCCCCGGAGTGGCGTTTGAGACCGCTAAATAAACTGCTCTATCTTTGTTTCTGCGCGCGTTCTAATTTGATTGTCGTTGCAGTTGCGATCAGTGGAGTCCGCTTTGCAAGCGGACTGACCGTAATGAATTGTTTCAGCTATTGGGGTGACGAAACGGGGCTCGCAAAGCTCCAGGACGTCCCAGAGCCTATACTTTTCCATTGCATCGTCTGCTTCCGTAGACTCCGAGTCCGCTAGAGGCGCCACTGTCACGTTCGCCACCGCTCCCATAGGTTTTCGGAGGAGTTTCCAGTATTGGCGGAGAACCTCACCTGTTATTCCGAATTCATCTCCGACAATTCCCTCTCTAGCTAGTCTGGCTGCCTCTTGTCATATGAAAAGGGAAACCATCACACAGTTTCGAGGAACCGCTCCGTTGGAAAAGGCATTGTGGGAAATAGGGACAGCAGACGAAACCAAACAACGATACGCTCCTTTGCAAGGTGAAAGACGCGCGGAGAAACGGCTTGCGCGTTGCCATGGCATTCGCAGCGTTACTATCTACGCCACCTCCCATTGGTTCCTTTCTTCTGCGGCGAAAAACGGCGAGCCCTCCACCGCGCACGGGCAGGTTGCCTTGACGGCGCCAGGGGGCGCCGCTGAGGGCGAAAACTCGTTCTGACCGTGAGCCCGCGGCGGCCAGCGGCGCGCGGCCAGCCTCCGCGCCGCCAGTGCGGTTGGGCCTTTAGTGGTTCGTTCTACGATTTCGTGACGGCGTGAGCGTAAAGGCCGTCAGTTTCACCGCTGGATTTGGCGAAAAACTTGACGTCACGTGACCTGTGCACCCATTCAGTTTCCCCGCTAAATTTGGCGGAAAACTTGATGTCACTTTACCTGATGCCACGGGACATACATAAAAATTCAGGTTCCCCGCTAAATTTAGCGGAAATATTTACATCACGTCACCTATGTACCAATTCAGTTTCCCCGCTAGATTTAGCGGGAAAACACATTACGACCTTAAAATAATTTATTCATGAACAACGTATCGACGCTAAATAAACGCAACGTCATTTTAATATCAGATCACCGTATGAAGCATTCTCGGCGCAAATGGCAATCGATTGTCATCGCCATGTCGTCGAACATGCAGCTCAGCTGACACTGTCTAAACGGATCCCGTCGTGTGAATGTCGCGCAATATATATATATATATATATATATATATATATATATATATATACTATATATATTATATAAAAAACCGCACATCCGAAGTCGAACGCACCTGTATGTCCAAGCACCTCCCTCTTTTTATATGAATATTTTGTTCAAAATCGCAATGCGTTTCACATACACTCCGTGTATAGACACAATTCGTGGAATTTCGTGGTATTTTGTGTTGTCGCTAGTACACTATTTTATGAATAGTCGAAATTTGTTGTCAAATGGGAGCCTAGGACATGTACATACACTTGTGAGGAAACTGGTGAAAACTTAAAAGAGTTAATATTTTTCTCGCGAAAGAAACATCCAGGTTGATTCAATGTTTCCCTGTTTCTATAACTCCAGCACTTCAACCCTCGGGTTATATTTTAAGTTTTGTGTCAAACTTGCGAATGGAAAGTGATCTATGGAAAAATTACACGATTCGACGCCGCGATTTCTCATCTTCGTAATTAAGGAGGGGAGAAAGCGAGCGAGAGAAAGAGAGAAGCTCTTACGAGTCGATTGCCGGATATTTCACTTTAATCCCTCTTTTAGGTCAAATTCTATCCTTTTGAGACACCTCCCACATTAGGCGATGCCGCGCGCGATTCTGCAACGCTTCCGAACCCACCGTAACCGAGCGCAGAAAATCACGACGCACGCATAATGCACGCGCGACGCATTTTGCACTGACCGCGCGGTTATCCGGATTATAAACGCACTGTTACGTTTAATATTGCATTGTCAGGCACGCATCGGCGAACTGGTGCCCGTGTCGCACGCATCGCCTGTACGGTGATCATAACGTCTTACGCTCTGCGTTCCTTAAAGGTCGACGATCAGACTGGAGATTCTGCAAGGCAGAAGATCCTCCTCACCATATGGGGGAGGAGGAAACAGTCAACGGTGGGCAGGATAGAAGGTGGAAAGGAGGTAGAGTGGGAAAAGTGGAAAGCGCGGAACTTGTCGTCGGTCTTGAAACTGCCCACGGAGGAAAGAATCTCCCTCGCTTCCTACAGGCAAACCCTCTTGGGATGAGGGAGGTCATAAACGCGGCTACAAGTCGAGCCGCACACAGGCTGACTGCGCGCAACGGCCAGATGTATCGTGGAGGGGGGGGGAGTAACTTGTCGTATTCGCTAAGCTTTGAGAGGCTTCGAAGCTGCCAGGGTATACACCAACTCATGTTTACAAACAAACGGGAGCGCCCGGAGCGCCCCTAGCGGACGCCACCGGCGCCGCGCATGCGCGATGGGGTGTGGGCAACAAGCGCGCCGTCGCCCATAAACAAACCATTGAAACACGATGTTATCGGCGTCAGTGTGAGTCCCCCCTGCCCTTTTTCGCAATCGAATTGTTGATTCTACGTCTTCCTGGCAATGTCTGACTACATGAGCAGCGTCAGCGAAATTAACGAGGCTCGTTACACCGCGAAACTTCGAGTGAATGATCTGACATGCGGCGATTCATTCCGCGTGGACGCCGCAGAATATACGCTAAAGCCTGATTCACCTGATGAGATTTCGCTCGCAATTTTCAGTCGCGACGTCGCTCGGGCTGCAAAAGCGTGAACTGTAGCTGAGATGGTCGACGTCGATACTGAAAATCGCAAGCAGAATCGGACCAAGTGAATCAGGCATAACATGTCGGTGATTGCCGCTGGTAACAATAATCAACATCTCCTTGTATCTACTGTTTACGACGAGCCTGCTTACCAACCTTCAAATTTAGGTCTTTTGAGGCCTGCTCTTACTTCTAATCGGAAGGACCGGGCCAACTTTTGGTCTACGGGCCGGCGTCGTCTAAGAGAGCAGACGACAAGCAGAAACGTTTGAAAGAGCAGACGACAGTTTGAACGATCAGGCGGCCGTTCGAACTTGAAGACGCACTGAACGTAGTCCGCTGGTGGTCCGCACAACTTGACGGTTTTCTGGCGTTCATGTTGGAACAAAATAAATAAATCTGATGACCACAAGTATCCGTGAATTCAACCCAAAGTGCTTCCCGCCCAAGCAATCGTTGTCCGACGGCGTTCTGGCTTTTCCCTTTTCACGGCACATATCCAGATTCTCGGACGAACCGAGCACGTGAAAACTGACCTTCCAACCTTTCTCGACACTTTTGGTACGGCCCCAGTCGCGGCGGGCGTTTGACGAGAAGGAAGGTTTTTGGTCTGATTCCTTTCAAAACAACACAGGAATACACTGTCTCGGCATGGGGACTTCTGCCCACAGCCCCAGACCGGAAGTGCGACCGGCGCGCCACCACCGCGCCGTGACGTCACAGAGATGAGTTCGCTGTAGTACGGCAGACGACAACAACGGAGCGGCACCGTCCGTTTCCGGCGAGCGGTCGGCGGCGAGACTGTCGTTCGCAAGGTGGACGACGTCTCGCATCTTTTTCGTGGGTCGCGAGAGGTTGCGTTGTTACGGGGAGCTCGTGGGACCCGTCCTTCGAGCGCACATAGAGCATACGCACGCAAGGCCCGCAAAACGCCGCGGCACACGATCTACACGAAGAAAGCGCCTATTCGTACAAAGCCAACCATAAGCGTCAACGCGCTACGGCCGGATCTTGTTTCCACGACCATCGACGAAGCTTCGGGGGGGGGGGGAGGGGGGAGGGTACGTCGCCTCCTTCGCGCGCATTCCGTAAAGTCGCATTCACGCTGCTCATTCTTAGCTTACAAAAAAAAAAACACGCTGTTTGCTGAAGACAAAAGATTGACCGGCGGACACTCCTCGCGCATGTTCCAAGCAATTCGGTTCCAGGCACATCTACGCTTCCAATATGTCTAAAATCATTTTTTCTTAATGACCAACGTGAAAGGATGGTTATGCTGAGGAAGATACACGCCTAATACAATGTCTGCAGAGATTTTATTTTTTTATGATGCATTAGGGGCGTGACAGCGGTTCCAAGTTCCACGCGCGTGCGATACCCAACACGTACACGGGAAGGACAAAATACCGCAACGGCATGCGGACGCGTATCCACATAAACTTTCCATAGCGTTTCGTTTCTTTTTTTTTTTTCTTTTTTGTTTTTTAGCACGAAAGAACCACTTGTATTTATGACACGGCGAAACATGGACAAAAACTGATCCACGCGCAAACGTCGCGCCGTGTGAGGAGTGCACACGAGCAAATGCACACGAGCGCGCGGAGCAAGCGTGCTTCGAGTAAGGTAAAATAAAAAGGGACGCCTTTCTTCTTTTCCGGCCGTATTTATTAACATATTTGAATCGTGCTCAAGAGGAAGGACGAACCGGCAACCTTAGCGAGAACGCCTCACGGCAACCGAAAGACGACCACAACCAGCGTGCATCTGGAATGGCTGCAAACAACACCTTATCTTAGCAGCATACAAAAAATAAATAAAACGGTATTGACCACTAGAACTCAGATCTCAACTTCAGAATGACAAATTGGGGCGGAGGATCAAAAAAGTACACAAGCTATCCCTGCTGTTTCATAAAGGCCCATTCGCACTCTTGCAACCGAGTACGACCGAGAGAGACGAGACTTGTTAAAAACCTCTTAAAATTTCTTAGGACGAGAGAACACACTGGCACGCTGGCGCTATCTATGCGGTGACCCTGGAACTGCATTTCACAAGAACGAAGGTTTTGCGGTATTTCCGAGGTCGAATGTGCGTAATACCTATAAGAAAGGCTCGTTTATAACGTTGACAAAAGTTTTTCGAGCCAAGAAAGAAAGGATAATCCGCGAGAGAAATAGAAAATATGCCGGACCGCCAAGTTTACACTGCTACCCAATAGATGGGGCCAGTGTGTCCTCGCGTTTACTCGCGTTGTAAGAGGTTTTAGGGAACCCAGTTGTAAGAGGTCGCAAGAGTGTGAACGGGCCTTAAAGGGGCCCGGCAAGGACTTTTTTACTGGTTTTTAATTTGCACCGAACCTCAGCGCACTGAACGTAGTAACTTCATGAGACCTTTCTCTTCTCGAATTTCGCTTTATTTTAAAAGTTATAGGCAAATCAAAATTACAAAAACAAGCGAAAATAACCTCCTTCCCGACGTCCTTGGTTGCTTGAGTGGCCGTGAAGTGAGCTTCACGGCCACTGAGTGAGCTCAGCGAGCGGTCACGGCTGCCGCACTCCGTGTCGACGGCTCGAGAGGGCGCCACTAGAGCATGTTCTGGCTAGGCTGTATGAAGCGGGCAGCCAGGGCGCCTCGCATTGCATTTGCTGCGCGATTAAACACTAATTCGACATTACACTTCATTGGCCACAAACGACAGAGAACACGGGATAAAGATCAGTTCAGAATGGGAGCCACTTCGCGCTGCCATACCGCCAAAAGGAAAACCGCAAGCCAAATCTGGTCGCCGAAGGCCTTGGGAACGCTCGGAACCGGTCGGGTCCTCCAGTCCATACGACCGCAGCGCCACCGCGTACATCCGGGACCTTTCTAAGATCGCCGCGCGTTGGTGCCTGTACCCACTACACCTTTCTAGTATGCGCCGCCTTCTCCACCGCTTGGTGGCGGGTAAGTCGACGGGTCGTTTCTTGTTTCCAGTACTTTCTAAACTGCATTTGTTTCTTTTCTGATCTAAAATAGTGAACAAAAACTACTTTTATAAATAATTGAAACGATTCGCGCCGCTTACATTTCGTATTTCGACTGACAAGAAGCTTTTAGCGGCTCCGAGCAGGTAAGCCCAGGACCAAAGACGTCAGATATCGCGCGCATTCCGCACCACGGGTCGCTCCCGTAGGTGTAGAAGGTTTCCGCGTCGTCCGGTTAAAATATCACGCACTGATATTTAGTTTCTCTCTCCGTGCCCGCTGGCTTGCCCGAACCCTAAGAGACGTGGAAACCGCAAAAAAGGTAGACGCTTTATCCCTTTAAAAGGATACTACAACGAAATTTCGGCGCTTATTTTTTGGTCGAGTCGTGTTTAATGGAGCATTATCACAGCAGACACACCAATCTCTTGTTGAAAAAGACAGGAAAAGGAATTTTAAAACGAATTAAACGATCAGCAAAGAGCACCCGGTGGTTGTCGCGAACACCTCGTTTGTAGTGTCCGTCTAGGAACCTCGGCAGATAGTTACGACGTTTGTCTCGCCTCCGGCCACGACGAGAGAAGAAAGGAAAGAGGAACTCCCCTTTTCCCGAGAATCCCTCTACAAGATTATAGAAGATTAACCCGGCACTCAAAATACGTACAAAAGCAGCCGCTCCGGTTGCTGGAACGACTAGGCCTTCCTCTCCACGTCAGCCTCGCCGTAGCTTTGCTCTTCCCTTGACGAGCTACGTCACGATTACGTTGTATGTCACGTGCTCTCCGGTGGCTGTTCCCCGAGGGCTCGCCAGAGTGGGCCGTTTATAACGAAAAATAGAGCCACCAGGCTCAGAATACAAACGTGCGATTGTCATTTACGGATATTGTGGGCCATATTCAACCTATTTTTGAAAACGACGGGTGTATGTAAAATTTCGTTGAAGTACCCCTTTAAGAGTCCTAAGCACGAACGGAAACTTTATGGCAAACCGCGTATATTTGTTCCCCAATGGACCATAGTGAAAACAAAACAAAAAATAGGGGAGGGGTGACGCTGACGTTAGAGTTCTGACTAGGTTGGAATGCGATTCTTTTTCCACCGACCTGCGCATATATTTACGACATATGCCACCTCCACCTCTTCCACCCCCTCCGCCCCGGACACACAGGAGTCCGATGAGGATACTTTAATGATCGGAGCAGACAGAATTCTCCGATGGTTGGAAGAACACAACTTGCCGTCTGACCAGGACGACGACCCCGACACAAACCCCAACGAGGAAGGTTCTCGTACAGCTGCAGCCCTAAAGCAAGGACCACCCTTTAAACCAGCTCGACAAAGTACACCTCCTCCGAAGGTGAACTGGTCAAACCTTGCACCCCTCATAGGGTACTATCCCCCGCGGATCCTTCCAGCTTACGCATAAAATGTTCTAAAAAATCAGTCGTCAACAACACCGCACCGCAACCAGAACAACTTCCCGTCATCCGCGACGCCGTTCGCTCCATGTGTGATTCAGGAGTCATCGAGACAACCAAGCGTGGCCCCTACCTTAAACCCGTTCAGGCCGTCCCAAAGAACTCTACGGAGTCGCGTTTTGTGCTGAACTGTGCCGCCCTGACGCCACGTCTCAAGGCGCCCAAGCTCCAACTTCCCCCCTACCAGTTGTCCTTCAAACAACACCCCTACCAGCACAGCCCTACTTTACGAAGTTGGACTTAAGCGAGGTGTATTACCATTTCGGCCTCCACCCGTCTGCAAGACAACTCACGACCTTTCGTGTTGACAGCACTTACTATCGCTTTACAGTACTACCCTTCGGGATTCGCCCTGCACCCTTTGTAATGCAAATGTTTAGTAATGCCCTCACCAGATACCTGAGAGACCAAGGTGTCTGGGCATGGAGTCACTTAAACAACTTTTTATTGTCACACCCAGACCCCAACCATCTCCACAAGGTGACCACCCAATTTCTAGAACTACTCCTCGCGAATGGAGTCCAGATTAACTACAAGGACACAGTACTCCAGCCGACCCAACGAATTAAATTCTTGGGCTTTCTTCTTGACGGTCTCAACGAGACAATCGGCCACACCCTCCCGTTTGCACGAACTTTCGCAAACACTCCTAGTACTAACAACTGTCCAGCCCATCAACACCTACCAACGTGTAGCAGGGCATTGGGCCTTTTATTTTAGCCTCTATAGAGGGCATTACCATGTTCTGCGACCGATGTTCCAAGCAGCTACCTCTGGTAAACCAGTTAACCAAGACTGGGTTGTTGCCTTCTCCCGGCTCTGGCAGGAGCTCCCACACAACATCCCCTGGCGGACTCCGGAGCCGTCACTCACCGTTGCAGCGGACGCCAGCGACGCTGGACTCGGAGTGTGCTTGCCCTCGGGCAACGTTGCAGTTGTGTCCCCTCACCAAAAGGGCATCTACCTCCGCGAACTCACGGCAGTGTGCATAGCTGCGATCCTGTGCCCCAAAACCCAGTAATCCTCAATGACAACCAGGCTTTAATCCATGCGCTGTGTTTTGGCCACGGCCGTACTTTTCCCCCAGTGTACTCAATTGCCATTGCCTTACTGTCAATAAAGAAGGACTTGTGGTTTCGTTGGATACCGACCACTCTGAACCCAGCAGACGCCCCCTCCCGGCTACCTACCGCACTCTTTCCCGTGGTCCGGTAGGGGGCGCCGCTGGTCATGGCCGAGGGTATAAAAGGCTCTCCGCCATGATCACGGGTTCAGTTGGTTGAGTGTCCGTCCCCAGGAAGCACAGTCCAACAGGGTTCTTCCACCCCCTCCA
This sequence comes from Ixodes ricinus, assembly GCA_037355805.1. Taxonomy (NCBI): domain Eukaryota; kingdom Metazoa; phylum Arthropoda; class Arachnida; order Ixodida; family Ixodidae; genus Ixodes; species Ixodes ricinus. The sequence continues at coordinate 4,290 of JAZHYW010011413.1, read as the reverse complement.
CCCAAAATCTGGGTGGAGGGGGTGGAGGGGCAACGAAATAATTGCATTGGGCAAGCACTAGCAAAAGACTGAGGGCTAGTTTTCTGCCAACCTTCAGGCCCAACGGAAAGTTCAGTCCCACGTACGGCACCCCATTCGCCGGAACAACCCTCCGTCAGATTACGGCAACCTTTGCCGTGAAGCCGCCAACAATCAGTGACTGACAGCAAACACTAGCGCCCGTTGAGCCACCCATCAAAGCCTCTTGTCGCTCTAAAGGCCTGTTCACACATGCAGCACAGCGCTACAAGCATAGCGCTGACGGGAGCGTTCGCCAGCATTGTATCGCACCGTCAAAACTGTTGCTCATGGCAGACGATAAGTAGCTGACGGCACGTGAGCAGCGCTAGATCAGCGCTTCGCTGAATGTGAGAACCGGCCTTAACGCAGTACCTTGGCCTCCTATATATGGTGGTAAGGGGGATCAGTGGCCGAGTGGTCTAGCGCAGTGACTTTAGTCTAGCGCACACCAGCTCGGAGCACGTGGAGCAAAAGCTCGCGCTGCAGAACGCAGGCATCCTGGGTTCAATCCCCACCCCTGCCCGTTTCAACCTGGATGAGCATAGTACCGGCGTGCGGTCGTGTATCACTACTGCGTGGTGCACGTTAAAGACCTTAGGCTATAGAGGTTGTACTGCACTGGCTAAATTCCTCATCTAGACCTGAGAGACATGTCGCCTTTTGAGGCAGACTAAGTTCAGGCTCTATAAACATACCCCCAACTCATTTTTTACAGTGGAGCTGTTAAGGGCTAGTTTCCCCAGTTTCGTGTCCGGTACCGAACAAATGTCGACACAAAACTACACAAAACTCTCGACAGCTACCGCCATCTATGAGCGACGGCGGCAACCAGACAACCAATCTGGTTGCCGCCGTCGCTCATAGATGGCGGCAACCTTTCCAGCCTTTCCGTCAAGGTGCGCGGTGGTCCGGTGGTCGCCGTCGTGTACGCTCCCCCCCGCGACGCCCAAGAGAGACATTGAAGCATTCATGATGGACGTCTTCGGCTGGGTCATGCTCGGCGACGACACGTCTGCCGTAGTGACGGGTGACTTTAACGTTGACATTGCACGCCAGGAGGGAAAGTGGTTCACTTCGTTTATGCTCCAGCGCTTCGGGCTTGCGTGTGTGAATGAACCTACGGTACCCACGACCAGGCATCGGACGTGTATAGACCTCGTCTTCACGAAGAACGTGCCTGCCGTCAGTGTACACCCTATGGCGGTGTACCACAGCGATCACAAGGCCATGGTCACTGTGGTTACGAAATAAATAACAACCCCGGATCGTTATATTTAGGTTTGATTCTTTAATCGTTCAAATAACCAATTACCCAATCACACCTTAATCCTTACATTTATAAATACTTCATTCCCGCCATAGTACAGCTTCGCTGGTCTTCCTTCTTCACCAGAGTGGAAAGGCTGACAGTTTATAAAAATATTCATATATATATATATACATATATATATATATATATATATATATATATATATATATATATATATATACAATATCAGGCACGTATCCAGGGGAGGCCCCACGGGGCCCGGCCCCCCCCCCCCCCCCCGAAATCTTCCATTTTGCTGGGACCTCCCTCCCCCCTCCCCCTCATACAGCATTTTGCCATGAACGGGCCCCCCCCCCCCCCCCCCCCCGAAACAAAATCCTGGCTACGTTCCGCACAATATATATATATATATATATATATATAATTGAAAACGAGCGTGTTGGTTAATGGATACAAACTTGAAAGTATGGTGCAGCGAGACGAGACGGGAACAGGACATCTTTCATGTCCTGTTCCCGTCCTCGTCCTCGCTGTTTTATACTTTCAGGTTTGTATATATATATATATATATATATTGTGAGGCAATGAAGTGCAGGTTTAATGAGATGATCGGGGGATTGTAGATTATGGTCAGTGCCGCAGCGCAGCCAGGCGAAGTCAGTCAGAATCGAATCGCGCGGGCACACAGCGGCCGACACTTGAGCGCGCCACTGGCGCCACGTCGTCGTCTTTCCTAACAGTTACCCTCCCGGTGAGGAAAGTGCCGGACCGCCGGCACGTGTGCTTATGTTGCTTGGCGATAGTAGGGCTTGATGCGTGCGACGTGCACTATGTCGGTTGATCTTGAACGCTGATCACGAGGGGCCGAAACTGGAGCAACTTCGTAGTTGGTGGACGAGAGGCGTCGTAAGATCCTGAAGGGGCCAGTGAAGCGTTTTTGAAGTTTATCGCTCTTCCCAGGAGATCGTAGAGGTGTCCAGAGAAGAACTTCGTCGCCTACTTGGTACGCGACATCAGTGTGGGTTTCGGCATGACGAAGGGTTTGATGTTGCTGCGTCTGTAGTGTATGAATCCTGGACAGTTGTCTTGCTTCCTCTGCGCGGTAGAGAACTTCGTCGGTGTGATCGTCATGTGCAGTGTCATCAACATAGGGTAAAACGGTATCCAAGGTTGAGAGTGGCTCTCTTGCGTATAAGAGGTAGAAAGGCGAGTATTCTGTGGTGGCTTGGCGGCTGGTGTTATAGGCGTACGTGACGTATGGAAGAATGACGTCCCAATTTTTGTGATCGTCTGCGACATACATGGAGATCATGTGAGCTAGAGTCTGATTGAAACGTTCGGTGAGGCCATTTGTTTGTGGATGATACGCACTCGTGATGTTGTGCACGGATTTAGTGAGACGGAGGAGTTCTTGAAGCAAGTGAGCTAAGAATGGAGTACCGCGGTCTGTGACTATGTATTGAGGGGCACCGTGACGAAGCACGATGGAGTGCAGGAAGAAGGTAGCTACTTCGCAGGCTGTGGCGGCTGGCACGGCTTTTGTTTCGGCATAGCGTGTGAAGTAGTCGACGACGACGATTACCCAGCGGTTATTTGAGGTCGAGAGTGGGAATGGGCCAAGAAAGTCAATACCAATGCGTTCGAACGGGTGGTTAGGGGGAGGGATGGGCCGTAGTGTTCCTGCCGGTTTTGTTGTAGGCTTTTTCTTCGTCTGGCATTGGTGACACGCGCGAACATATCGCGTGATGGTGCGTTGCATTCCGTTCCAGAAGTATTTTCCGCGAATTTTGAAGTATGTTTTGGAGAACCCAAGGTGTCCGGCTGTAGGGTCGTCGTGGTGGATTCGAATGAGTTCTTTCTGAAGATGACGCGGCACGACGAGCAGCCACGGTCGTCCTTGGGGATCATAGTTCCGTCTGTAAAGAACACCCTCACGAAGAGTGAATAGGCGGGCGCGGCGCTCTGTACGATGGGTTGGGAACCGCAGGGTGCCGTGGAGGGTGTCAATGATAGGTTTCAAGAAGGCATCGGACAGCTGTGCCGACCGTATGTCGACGTTGTCGAGGACTGCTGCTGGGTCTGCTGTGCCGATGCGTGCTGGGAGTATAGGGTCGGTGGGAAGTGGACATCGGGACAAACCGTCAGCGTCGAGATGGCGTTTACCTGATTTGTAGACAACCGTGAAACTGTAGTGTTGAAGCTTTAATGACCACCGTCCAAGACGGCCCATTGGATCTTTGAGGCTTGCTAGCCAGCAGAGGGCATGGTGGTCAGTCACAATGCGGAATGGTGAACCATATAGGTAGGGGCGGAACTTTGTAATTGCCCATATAGCTGCTAAACATTCTTTTTCAGTCGTTGAGAAATTTCGTTCGGAGCTAGTCAAAGTTCTACTGGCGTATGCTATTACTCGCTGCTCATTTCGAATGTTCTGGGCCAAAACTGCTCCCACACCGTGACCGCTGGCGTCTGTTCTTATTTCTGTATCTGCGCCTTCGACGAAATGTCCAAGGATGGGGGCGGAGGTCAACGCTGTTTTTAAGGACTCGAACGAGTCCTGCTGCTCCTTGGTCCATTGAAAGCGCACACCGTTCCTTAGTAAATTATTGAGAGGCTCCGCGATGTCAGAGAAACCACAAATAAATTTTCGAAAATAGGTGCATAATCCTAGGAAGACCCGGACATCTTTCACTTTCAGTGGTACAGGAAATTCAGCAACAGCTCGAAGTTTGTCGGGGTCTGGGCTGATGCCGGAAGCACTGACGAGGTGACCCAGTACTTTGATTTGTGGGGCAGCAAACGTACATTTCTTGGAATTAAGTTGTAGACCGGCGGCTCGGAAACACTGCAGGACCATACGCAGCCGGTGTAGGTGCTCGTCGAAATTCGGGGCGAACACGACGACGTCGTCGAGGTAGCACAGACAAATGTTCCACGTAAGGCCGCGTAGTAGAGAGTCC